>JAPMOB010219470.1:0-20000 GCA_029875015.1 Lepomis gibbosus | reverse complement strand
GAGTTTATAAGTAACTGTCCCCTGTGACTGTGATTCTCCTACAATATTATATGATTAGGTTATTTCTTCTCGCGTGTTAATCTAAAAGCAGCTTTTTGTAGCTTTTAAGGTGGCGTTCATTTTTATTATTGATTAATCTGCTGATTATTTTCTGTATTAATCGAACATTGTTTGGTTTGTAAAAATTCTGAAAACCGTGAGAAATGGCGTCACAGTCCCCCAGAGCCCAAAGTGACACATTCACAAGGCTTATTGTGCCCAACCAACAGTCTAAACCTTAACATTATTAACAAACATTAAAATTATTTAAATTATTTAAAGGGAAAGCAGCAATTCTTCACAAGCTGAAACCATGATATACTTCTGCATGAAAAATAATTTCCAATTAATTATCAGTCAATCGACTAATTGATTAATCAACTTATCATTTTAGCTGTACTTGTATAAACTGTTGGGTATTTTATTTATAACCAAACATCATATTACAAGATCTTCATATGTTTTGTGTGCAAAAATCTTAATTTTGAAGTAAGTAGTAACTAAAATTGTCAGTAGTTAGTAAAGAGGCATGAAAGGACAGAACAGGTACATTAAATTTATACTTAAGAACAGGATGTCTGTGAAGGTTCTCAGTCATCCAGGTCATAGTTATCCAACAAAGGTTAAAGTTAAGGGCAACTGGACTTGGTTGAAGATAAAGTCTCTCATCCAAGTCCAGTTGCCCTTGACTTTAACCTTCTTTGGATTCTTAAGAACAGTCCTTGACAGTAAATGTAGTTACATTTCACCACTGGATACTTTCTCTTGTATTTAAATCTGTGCAGTAACTAGCTGCTCTCGTGTATACTAGAGAAGTTGTAATGGGATTAGCAGATTGAAAATGTTTTTACATAACTACAGAATAGCGGGACGCTCCAGTTTAGAGAAAGTTACTGTCCTATGGGAGCAGATTCTCACCTGCCTCTCTTTGTGTTCTCACCTTTGTGGCCATGAGGAATTTGTTCCAGTCTTCCTTGTTGGCTGCTTTCCCCACAGACGAAAACTCGATCTTATTCCTCAGCACAGGGTAACCTGGAGGCAGGAACACCACAGAGTGAGGGGGAAACTCATACTGTGTGTGAATATGTTTAACTAAAAAGTCCCTGTTCATGTAACGGCGTCTTGTTTTCTTCACAGAATTGGTTCAGACAGTGAGAAGCTACTTAGTTAGCAGCTACAAGTCAGGCTAAATTAAAATAGCCTAAAACCTCCCAGATACTTTTGGGACAACAAGCGACCAGCGGAAGCACAAATAACTGGAATATGATGCTATGGTCAGCTGCTATATCGCACATTAATTAATATTTGACTAATCGCCCAGCCCTAGAAGGAGACAGGAGGAAACAACGGCACACCTTTACAGAAGAAACTCATTTAACACGACACCAAACTATATCGTTATAAACAACAATACTGTCTCATTTGAAAATATTTCAATACATCTTACAAAATCGACATATCGCCCAGCCCGAGCTGTCTTTTAGTATCCTGTTTAATGTGTATGTATTACCGGTGAGGACACAGGGCAGAGAGCGAAGGCCGGTGTTGGCAGCCACCAGCGAGGCTTCGTACGAGTTCCTCTCGTCGTGCGGCAGGACCTGCTCCAACCGATTGTCCATGGACACCATCAGTACCCAGTCACGAATCTGCTCCCGCTGGGCGTCCTGTAACACACACAAACACAGTATCTGGGTCTGTTTGTAGACAGCATCCTCCAACACAAACAGGAACTGCGTTTTCAGTTAGCGGAGACTCTTTTTAACGCTATGTGGAATTTGATTTGATACGAATTTAACAAAGAAAGGATTTTCATTATCTATTAATTTGTTGATTATTTTCAAATCTTAATCTTTATAATTTGTCCAGCCAAGATTCCAAAAACCTAAATATATTGAATTTAAAGTGACATGAAACACAATATAAAATGCAGCAAATCATCATATTAAGAAGCTGCAACCAAAAAATGTCTTCGTTTTTTCCTACATATATGACTTGAGACAAGCCATCAACTTTGTGTCGATTGATTGATTGTGTCAGCACCACAAGCAACATAAAAACTAAGATTTAATTACAATTTAACAAATGTAATTGATTGTTTCCACACACAAACAGCGGCTTGCGAGGTTATGTTTTACATGATTCTACCATTCATATTGTTTATAAAGATGTCTAGATTTTAAAAAATCTCATAAAAGTTTTAAAATATTTTTATTGGCCGAGGTCATTGGCTAGGTCTGGCCCATGGGAAGCTATTTGCCTACTGCTGCTGTACATTATCGGGTCTGATCATTTCTTGAAGACACTGCTTCTGAAGACAAGGTGGTTAAGTAGGCTGATGTGTCACTGTGACTTTAAGAACAACTGATGATCAGCTGATCAGTGTGGCACTAATAATTTCATGTTCCTGCCTGGAGCTGCTCAAGCTCCACTTATTATCACCTTCCCTCAGCATCAAAGACGGATCTGGTACTAACTGAACCAGATTTTTCAGGCTGACCACAGTGTGTCCACTCGGTGTGTTTGGTGAGAGGATTTCTTACGGTGACACAGAGTTTGGTGGGAACCGGAACCTCAAAGGGAATGTCGGTGTCCAGGAAGTCAGAGTGGTCTAGAGCGTCCAGGGTCCCCTCGTCAATCGCCTGGAGAAAAAAAATTGCCAATCAATAATTAAGACTGATAAAACAGATGTCAGATCACTTAAGAGAAAAGCCTTATGATGGACATTATGATACATTTACAACCTGTTCATGAAAGCACAAACTTAAAGCAACTTATTGTGACCGTCTTCCTATTTTGCAAACAGAAAACGATGATTTCTGTTATCCATAAAATACTGGATTTTTAGGTATGAGACATTACATTTCAGTATGTCTAGTCCTACAGATGAGTTGTGATAGTTTACTCACATCACACAGATCCAGAAAGTGATTGAGGAAGATGAAGGCCATGTTCTCCCAGCCGACAGCCTGCCATGTTTAAAAAACATAGTTATCAGTCAAACGAACTGGGATCGTCTAATGTAATAAAATGTAATACAACTATTCTCACTGCTTTCAGAAGCAAATTAATGGACAACAAAAAGATGAAGAACATACTTTATCTTATTCTTAGATTTTCAAGATCAAATGTCAGTGTAACAATGGAATTCCAAATATGCCTCTAGTCATGCGAATCCTGGAATATATCATGACATTTTGAGACTTCAGACGAAGAGAGTCAGGGATAACAACAAAATATCTTCATTTGCAGGAATATAGCAGAATTTCTAATTTCTCTCACAGGTGGGGTGGTGCTTTTCAATTTAGGACTTTAAATCAGCAGAAATCAACACACGTTAAATCAACACACCGGCAATAAGAACGTCTGCCGTGACCAAAACTGTATGTATAAAATGGGGCATGGTTGTAGTACAGAGACAACAAGAAATCTGATCTAAAGTGGAAGGAGAACTACTTTGTCTTCCTCTCTTACTAGTGGACCCACCCTGCAGGCCAGGCCGGCCTCGTAGAAAGCCTTGTCTGCAGGAATGAGCTCAGTGTGACGCAGCAGAGAGACAGACAGCTTGGCTGCAACACTGATCTGAAAATACACAGAAGCAGCAGAAGAAAAGGCTTTGATTTTAAAATCAGTAATACAACAAGTCAACCTGTCACCGCCGACTGTGAAGGAAAAGTTTAGCTCATAAGATATTTAAAAGATCAATTATCTTTCAGAGGTGCGAGTTTGTTCTGGACTAATACAACATGGTGGCCTTTACTGTTGTGGTTTGTTTTGGCTATGGATATGGATGATTATATGATTCATTCTTAGACAAAGACTGTTATGAATATCTATCAGTCAATTTTGACCTGGTGGTGAGATGCATGGTTCCCCATAGTTCCCTCTCTGGATGTACACAAGAAACAAATCAGACGTGAAAACAATTGGAGTGATCAAATTTAATTGAGCACATGTGAATTTAGCCCCAACGGAAATATTAACCCTATCTAGGCAAGTAAAATACAGGTGAAAGAGTGTGTCTGTCTTTCGTGTACCAGCTGCTCGACTCCCTTGGCGGCGGATCGCGTGGCGTAGTAGTGAGCGATCAGCAGTAACTGTTCAAAGTCTTCATGAGCTGGAGAGTTCGCCTCGGCTGACCTCGATATATTCTCACACTGAAATCATTACATCACACACAAACACACACAACACGGGCATCATAATAAGTGGCAGTACAGTTATGAGAATAATTGTGGAATAACATCAGGAAATACACGTCATATATCAAGAATTTTTACAAATGTTTGCAACTAAAGGAGCGAATTCACTTTACATTAGATGGCGGTCTAAGCTAGACTTGAGATTAACCGCAGTTTCTTTAAAGCATGTTGTGATTTACCAGCTGCAGCAGAAAACTGCGGAGGTCCGCCCACATTCGGTAAGACTCTGGTCCATCAGTGTCAGGAAGACTAATCAGGTCCAGGAACAGGCGCTTGTAGATGTTAAAGTTCTGAGAATAAAAAAAGTGATATAGATGCTGGGTTTTTCGATCAAACAATAAATATACAGAAAAAAGGCCAGTAAACAAGAGATGTCTGACGTTTAGGGCTGGCTGTAGATCCAATAAACAAGTTAAAGCCTGAAAAGGCAGATCTGGTTCTAAAACACCGTATAAACATAAAATTATATACAACTGGCCTTAATTTTACTATTCAAGAATGTCTGACATTGAACGGGTTGAATCAGTAACTTCAGCATAAGTTTGATATGACTAGATAGCTTATAACTTACGATCTCAGTCTCACTGAGAGTAGGCTGACATGTACTGAAGCATATGTTTGCAAGAAACCCTACAGGTGTGTTTCCAGAACCTTCCTGTATACAGGCATCAAGAAATCCAAGCTTATCTGGCAGCAAAACAAGATTATACCAACCGTAATGAAACAGTTTTACACAAATGAGAAGTTAAAAGTGTTTATGCAGTACCTGAGGGTTAGGTGGTGCTCCGTGCTGTATGTAGAGCTGCAGAGCCTTCAGAGCCTCCTCCTCCTTGATGAGGTGCGTGGCGTACAGAGCGACGTACTTATGGAGAATCTTAAAGTTCTGACAAAACACAGCAGTGATAAAGAGAAGCGTTGAAATGTCTAGACCGAACAACTGCTGCTGCCATGAATTTATGACCAGAGCCTTAACTGTGATGGGCCAAAAGAGAAAAACAAAAAGCAGTATTTTAACATTTTGATTTTTTTTTTATTCAAGGAAAACTCGACAAAGATGCTGATGACCTACTACTTCCTCACTGCTCTGGAGATTTTTTAACTAAGTGCCTTGTCTGTCTAGAGAGTCAAGACTGCTCGTCTATTCAGTACCTGTTTAGATGCCGTTTCCAGACATTTCTCCCACTGGCCTCTCTCTGCATACATGTCCAGGGCCGCCACCACATCTACACCCACCAGCTAGACACACACAGTCAAAACAACAGCTTTTCAGTTTCATAAACGACAACCCAAATCTTTAAATTGGACCATTTAAAGTATTTAAGTAATATCTATCTACCTTTGTTCATTTGTGTAAAATGACATATGATGGAAACATGGCAACCTTTGACTTAAACAACCAGAAATTATGTAAAGTAATCTCAGTCAAATGTACACAGCTCTTGTTCAGTTATTGCCTTAAACTGAAGGTTACTACAAATGTATTTATTTGATTCTTGTAGACACATTTCAGATTCATTTTCTTGGCAATTGATTTCCCATGAGTGATTCTTCCAGATTACATGGATTTGAGCAAGTAAAGGATGGATTTTGATGACAGTGATTTTGTTCCACTCTGGTCCAATCTTACAGTATTAGATTGCTAATGTGGTGATATTTCCTCAAGAATATGGTACGTGTTCGATCAGGTATGTAACAGATTGTGTAATTATACTTACAGAGTCAACTTTTCCTTGGTTCTTAAGGTGCTCTTTGTATTTCTGGTCCACATAGTCCTCATACCTGCCAGAGATCAGTGTACTGAGATACAGGGCTAAGATAAAAGATATCTACAGAGGCAATTCCCTGTATTTCTATGATGTTATATGTACAGTTTATATGTTTGCCACTGTTTTGTGAATAATAATAACTATGGTGTGTGTAACAGGTGTGTGTGTGTCTGTGTCTTTAAACCTCGGCTCCAGCTCCTTGGCGACTCGCTTGGCTTTGTTCCACTCCTCACCCTCAATAAAGACATCGATTGCCTCTTTGATGAGATCCATGTTTAGGTAGAGCTCAGCAGCCTGAAGGTGAGCAGAAACACAACAGGAGAAAAAAAATTGGCATCTTAATAACACTTGTATGATGTCTTTAAAAAGCTGAAACTGACTCATGCAAGGATGTTTGGAGAAATGTATTCAGTTGGCAAAATACTACTACTACTAATGTATTACATTTACAATGCGCTTTACCATGAATTATTAAAAGTGCTGACACTGAAGGTGGGGAAACTCACCAAAACCACCACCGTGAAGCAACCCAGCATGATTTCTCAGCTGGTTCTTTTTATTTAAGAGGTAAAAACAGAACCAATTTGTGTCAAGATATGGTATATGTGTGCTTGTGTGTGTTCACTCACAGCGTTGTACTTCCTCAGCTGTGTGAGTCGCGGGCCGACCACCTTGATCACCTCCAACGCTCGATCCCCGCCGAGGAACTTGATGGACAACTCTGCAGCCTGGAAACACACAAAATGGCCATATGAAACACTTGCCACCAGAGTAGGAGTAGTTTTCTCTGCCTTTTTCACAAGCAGGTATGAAGATTATAAATATTTAAAAAGTATGAGACTGTTCGTTTGTTTTATAATATCATTAAATAGGGCTGCAGCTAAAAGTTATCCCCAGGTTGAGAATAGTTCATGTTCAAACGATTCATCGATTACCAAAATAGTTAGTGACCAATTCTCAAAACTATATGGCAATAAAGGGAACTTTAATTGTTCTAATCTATCTTTTACCTTCATCCAGCACTTCTCCATCAGGGCAATGTTGGAGTCGTCCTTCACCTTCAGGTAACACTCCACGGCCCGGGAGTATTCACCTGACTGCTCCCACTCCCTGGCCTGTTCCAGCAGACCTTCCGCGCCTCTGAAACACCAAGCAGAGTCACACAGGGAGACACAAACAATTACAACTTAACAGATGAAAAATGTAATCATCATGAAACAATGTTTCCAACAAAAGTATAAACATTTGTAATTTTTTTGTGACTAATTCATGACTTGGTTTGATAATATTATGTTTGGGCTGCACCATGCAAAGATATGCAGGCTAGGGGAATTTATGTCTCCAAAATTGTCCTTAGGTGTGAATGTAAGGGGCTTTTTGTCTCTGTGTGGCCCTGCGATGAACTGGCAACCTGTCCAGGGTGTACCCCGCCTTTCGCCCAATGTCAGCTGGGATAGGCTGCAGCCCCCCACGACCCTGTACACAGGATAAGCGGTTGACGATGGATGGATGGATGGATGGGCTGCAATTAGAGCCCGACTGACATGGAATTTTTAAGACCAATATTTGAGGATTTTAAAAATGCAATATTAAGATATGTTGGCAGAGATTCCTTTAATCTTTCTCTTCAGAACCACATTACATAAACAAAGATTGCATTTGTTATGTGTAGTTGAGACCTCACTAAGATAACATGACATAATGCAGTTTAAAAATAAACTTTTTAATTTTAAATAGTAATTTGAACAAAATAATTAGATAATAAGTAAAGACTGCTGTGTTTTGTGGTGGATTTGTGGAATTCCACAACAGAGGAATTGCAGAGTGTCCTCTGGTGGGCAAACTATGCAATATCAACACTCATAACATGATTGAAGGATCTGTCCTTCGTCTCACTTTTTTAATTGTCATTTAGTAGCTGTTATAAACACCGGGATCATTTTATCTGCAATTAGGTCATATCTGCTGATAATATCGTCACGGTGATTGATCATAGCATATTATTAGCAGGAACTGTGGAATAAAGTTCACACTTTTTAAACATGATGGCTATTTATTTCTCCCTCTCTTTCTTGTTCTTGATATTGCCTTACATTTCATTAAGAGTAAAGTCACGTGCATCCTTGAGCTGTCATCTATATAGCAAACTAAAATTCTATCATGGTTTGCAGATGCCTGTAAGAAATTGGAGGCCTTGCACTTATCTTGAATCTGAGCTGTTAAACTCTGCAGCAATAATTTAATAGTTTTTAACCCACACTTCCTCATGACTGGTAACTTTTGATGTTTTCTCCCACAAGTCATTAAAAAGGGAGAAGCGATGGGAGGAGGAGAAGATCTGCATGCTGCTGTTCTGTCGGCTAACGAGCTATTCCTCGTTGGTAGTTTCAATTTGAGATCACACATGAGCTGTGTTTTAATAAAGCATCAAACTGATTCTTTGTGCATAGATTATACTGGTGGTCGAAAAGAGAGAGACTGTAAAATGTTCACAGTGGGTTTTGAGGTTTCCTTCTGGCTTTAAGAGGGTTCTTATTAATATGACCACGTAACAAAATTTAATATAAAAACTCTTAAAATAATGTCCCACAACTACCAAACCTCTGATCTATAATTATGAGTCAAGCTGACACAGCTTTTGACAGGAACAGCAACATATACATATATATGTTGTTGTGTAACTGTAATAAGATAAAGCTTCAGTGACTGCGTTAGTTTTTGCAGGAAAGCGTCACATATTTCATACAGTTCTTAGTGTGTTATTTGGCGGAGGATGAATTAAATCACCACTTTAAGGCTCTCTAGACTACAATGAAGTAAATGACCATTATGAGAAAAGAGACTCATTGATTTCTGTTATCTTTTGGTCTTAATCTCACCGGATTCCCTTCTTAGAGGTCTCCTTCTCATACTGCTCTTGGAGCGCGGAGAGCTTGTTGGGGAGATACTCCTTACAGATACGCATGGCGTCACTCCACATGTCTGCATCCTGACAAACACAAACAACAAATATGAAATAAAGAATAGACCAACCAACAGACAATAAGAAGAATGATCAAAGTCTATGATTTCAATTTAATTCAAATAATTAAATAAAAATAATAATTAAAACTCCAGTGAAGAAATTCTATTTGCTTTGAACATTCAAACATTCTTGTTTCTTGTGAAGCCAGTTTGGCTCTTAGAGGTACCTTGAAATATTGAACAGCAAGTTCTGGTCTCTGGGCTCGGAGCAGGAAGGCTTCAGCCTTCTGGAAATCTTTCTGTTCAAAGCAGAACTTGGCTTGGCCAACCAGAACCTCAGACACACTCTCTGGATCGTGGCCCTCAGCCACCCGCTGCGCACTGGCCCAGTCCTTGTTATGGACGTACCTGGAGTGGTTCACACACAAACAATACACAAAACTCAGGTTTTTATAAGTTTTTAGAAGTAGTTACAAATCGTATGTGTAGAAATGGATCATGAAACAGGGCATAAACTGGATCTCTGTACATTTCAGTGTTAGTGAGCCAACTAGTTGATGAGCAGAAACTCTCAACAAGTTGAGTTTCATAGCTTACTAAAACAAAAACAATTTATATAAGCATATGGTATGCTTTGAGAAATGGTTATTAATAATGTTAAGTGTGCAGGATTTGTAGTAAATCTGTAAAAATATGCAAAAAGCACCAGTGTGGCCCCTCAAGGTTACTGCAGGTTTAACTGTTGAGTTAAATCCTCCAATACAACAACTGAATGAACACATGAACCTCCATCAATGGTCAATATTGTGATGATGTTTCTGCAACAGTGGTGGAGGAAGTATTCAGATCCTTTAAACGTACTAATAACTCTGTGTAAAAATACTCCATGTAAAATTCCTGCATGTTACTTAAGTATACAAGTAAAATCAGGAAAATATACTTGAAGTATCAAACGTAAAAGAACGCAAAGCAAAACTTTGTACCCTGTGACTTTTATACTATTATATATTTTATCATTAGATTATTATTGATCATGCATTAATATAAAAGCAGGATTTTACTGTTGTAGTTGTTTTTGAGAAGGAGCTAATTTCTAACTATTTTTATCAAAGCACAAATCACAAAGCTTGTTTTGCCAAACTATTGGACAAACTAAAAATAAATACAAACTAAAATTATTACAATAATTACAAGGAAAAAGCAGCAAATCATCACACTGGAGAAGCTAGGACCATGGAAAGTTTTGCATTTTTACATCAAAAAGTACTTAAAAGATTAGGAAAATAGTTTCTTTACTAATCGATTAATTACTATCTTTACTAATCAATTAATCAACTAATCATTTCAGCTCTATTTGTATAACTGGATTAAACTGGCGGTTTACTCTATAAAAAAGTATAATTTATACGTTTTCTATGTAAAATCTTAATCTGTGGAGCAACAAGTATCTTAAGCTTTCTAATATTTGTTTGTATTAAGTACCTGAGTAAATGTACATACTTAAATTGCACCACTGATCTTCAAGTTGATATAAATCTACCCCTAATTATAACAACTCCTGATTAGCTGGCAGTAACACAGAGCTACATGTGTTAGCGTTGTTAGCACATCATCACCTCCGATACTCACATGAACACGGCTTCTTTGGGTTTTCCTGCTTTGATGAACTCAACCTCAGCCTCGGGAAACTTTCCCTGGCACATGCACAAATTAGGATTAGAACAACATACTGTAATGTAGTCTAGACTATTCTCAGTGACAGGGGGCATGAGCAGAAATTCAAAGTTATGATGAGTGAATGAACTGACAACATGAGATGTATGTTGAAACTGCTGAAAATGTATCATATTGAATTTAGAAGAAAGATGCACTTGGACAGGATCCGATTATCACATATAAGAATATATGCTGACTGAAGGAAAATTTGTATTTTCACAAGCTTGGTCTTTTTGTGAAGTTTTGACTGTCATTTCATCAGCTGTTGGGAAGGATGGATAGGACTGTGTCCCATGATTGTGAAAAAACAACATCCTTTTTCTTTGACATGACTGGTTTGAGTGTAGCAGATCACAGAAACAATTTAATATGTAAAGGAGACTAAATTAATAAACCTTTAAATCTGCCCAACTTTCATTGGAAGCTAGCAGGTATACATATGGTTTTTGAGATGATGCGGTTTGTGGTGGTGAGATAAATAACCCACTGTGGTGTTGGTAATGCATATCAAATACTGTATGCAGCAGATTTACCTCATCTTCCAGGTATATGGCATGTTTGAGGTGGATCTCAGGAATCTTTTCCTTACATGAAAGACGAGCCAAATCAAAGGCAAAGTCAAATGAGCTGGGGAGTAAATAAAGAGCAGGCAGGTGTTACAATACAAATACTGACTGTAGGATAAATATTCATTTGGATGGACGGATGGACTGAGTTAGAAAAGTACATGAGAATGAGCTTATTAAAGCCAGCAGGTGGATGTAATGTCCAGATCTCGGCTACAATGCCCTCTTAATATACTGCATTTAGCCCAGAAACTTGACATCAGTACACTCTTCTTTTTGGGGACTCATGGATCATAAATTAGACACTTTTAAGACACAAATCATTTGTGGTGGTTAAAATGGTGGGAGCTCCTTGCCAGACAGCAGAACTAATAAAACCTCCAGATCAGTGGCAAAATGTCTGAAATAAATAAATGATGATGAATCATTAGGTCTCTGTGTTTTGGTGCAGCTCACAGTTTATTTGAAGCAAATTCAATGGCGTATTCCAGGAGGCCAAACTTGTTGAGCAGCTTGACGGCCGCCTCTCCTCCCAGGTTTCTAGCCCACAGGTAGGCCACCTGCTTCTGGGCACCAGCACCTCCATGACTCTTAGCCACCTGAGACACACACACACACACACACACACACACACACACACACACACACACACACACATGCACAAGATCAAATATATTTGTACATCACTAATGAGTCCTGTAGCTGTGTGGCTCCCTAACCCTCTTATCACAGATAATCCCAGAGAAAAACAATTGATAGAAGCTATAAAGTTGCACTGTGCACCCAACCAACAGCAGCAATAAACACTGTCAACACACAGTTGTAATAATGCTGTGCCCATAACATCAAATCTCTCAGTAAACTGTAACAATTTCCTTCAGTCCTGCTATTTTAGAATGTAAGCAGTAAAACATTTAATAAACAGCGTATAACACACTATGATGCAGGTATATACAGATATAAGGACATTTTAAGTTCTTATTAATGTACAATATTTATCAGAAATGATAACTTCTTATATATAGACATATATAAAATACATTAAATATGTCTATAAAGACATATTTATTGTAATTACAACGCCACTTACATATGAGTGCCCACAGAAAGGAGATTATTATTATTATTAAACACTTATATGTGTTTACACCTACATTATAGCTTTATTTGCTAAGTTAAGTGGTACCCAGTAAACTATATAAAAATTGGGCACCACAGATGTTAAAACTGTCAAATATTTATAGTTCAATTTGGACTTATAATTAATTGACTTTAACTAGTAGGCTATAGCAATATCAAAATGTAATTTTTAATAAAGCCACTATGTATTTTATGTGATTATAACATCTGAAGTGTTGTATAACTAATCATTAGTGTTATATACTTTTCACCAACAACAAGTCAAAGATGGATATAGAAGGACTGTAAGGAATGTGCTTTGGCCAGTGTCAACATTAGTTGTGTGGGACGAGATTTCAGGATTTAAAATATACAAATACAATTCAGACTCCAAAACTCTACACACCTTGGAAATATAATGGGACTAACAGCTAGCAAGCTAAGAAAGAAAATGTGACTGTATCTACCCTGTATGCATCCTCCCACATATCATTGACTGTGTACATTTGGACAGCAGCTTTCCACTCTTCAGCCTCCATGAAGTGGTACTCTGCCTCCGAGAACCTAGATTCAGCCTCCATCTCCTACAAGAAATATTTGCACCACACATAACATACATATAAGGCCTCAAAAACAGAATGAGCCAGCATTGGTTATTTATGCAGAAAACAGATTAAGTACTAATCAGAGTCGTAATAAAATAATAATGCTAATAAGGACAATTCATTCCTTTAGAAATCCCTATTCTCAATTTGTGACACAGAAAGGAAAACTGCTGACAAAAGCATGTAAAACCACTTAAAGATGAAACTGTTTCTTTGGATTCTTCTTTGCTGCAACTATCTGGAGCTTAGAGACTTAAAGTCTCAGAGCGACCATACCTCAACACAACCAAAAAAATTATAAATGTAAATTAGACCTGCTTGTGGAGTGAATCTGTGCATCAAAAATATGTTTTGCTTCATGGGCTGACCCGTGGGCAGAACATTTAGTTAAGGACATTCCTAATTATTGTTAAAGTTCTAACAGAAGAAAAACTGTGAACACACTTGTCTGTTATATAAGAAAGAAAGAATGGTATCACATACAGCCCTCTTAACAAAATCATGATTATGTTGTAAGGGTGCCAGAACTGCATTATCCGAGCCTATGAGAGCTTTTCAGAGGGGAAGCTGATAAAAATGCCGAGCAGCAACCAAAACAAACTAAAGGATAAACTCATCCAGAATCCTTCCGAATCTTTTCACCTCATGTTATGTGAGCTATAAGAATTTGAGGATATTTGTAGGTCAACTGTAGACAATCTTTATTTGTTTTGGCCTCACTAACAAAACATTAAACAAGGAAAATAATTAGATGTAACAGCTGCACAGGTTGCTGTAAGTCACATTAGACTGTGGTGATACTAATCAGTACCACAGCTTCTGTGTCGCTTAAAAATGACCGTGGGACAGATTTGTCATTTGTTACTGATTAGGGAAGAAACCAAAATAACCCTACCTCCCAACAAGGAATTAGCTAACATGAACACAGTGTCACGCTGAATGAATGAAGTTCAATGTAAAGGCAGTTCAGTCTGTTTAACAGGCTATTGGACTTCCACTTCAGTTGTTGCTATCAATATTGGTGTTCAATCTCTATTATCTGCTGGTTCCTACTGTAGTCTTGATACCAGTGTGCTGTACCTTGGCCAGGTGCAGGTGGGTCTCCGTCAGCAAGTCGGAGTGATGTTTTGCCACCAGGCGAATAACATCATCAAACATCCGGTTCTTTTTGTACATGGTTATGGCGAGGTCAGGCTGCTTCACCGTGGCAAACAGCCTGCATACACACACACAGCCAGACAACCATTAGTAATCACACTGTTTTGTTTTTTAATGTTCATGTGTCAAAAAAGTAAGATTGGACTTTTAAAAAGTAAGTCTGTCTGGACATAATGGAAGGAAAAAAGACAAGCCAAGTCAAAACATGGGCTAAAATTACCACCTGTCAACAGTCAAATACTGTTTTTATTATTTTTCCTCGCTGTAATTGAGGTCAGAGATGACTTCAAACATAGCCATGTTACTTTGCCTCACTCCATTTCCCATGCTTCCAGCAGCCAATGATGCAACAAATTACTATAAATAAAGTGATGTCCATTTACCTCTCAGCCTCCTTGAATTTCCCATCTCTCTCCAGCTCCTGAGCTCTACTGATGTACAGAGCCATAACTTCCTCCTCTGTCATACACTCCACTGCCAACTATGAACAAAACCAAGCAATGACAGGGGTTTTATTTACTGCCTTTGTTTTATAGCTAGACCAATATCAAGTAATGTTAACTACTGTGGTCCACCTGGTATGTGACATTTATGTGATGAAATACACATTACTATGTTTACAAGTGAAACTCTGAGCACTAAAGTGGTCAAATGTTGTTCTGCACTCTGACAGAATTAGAAATGGAACAAATTAAATTAATTAAATTAAAACCTAAATGTTTTAGCCTTCAGCTATTCAAAATATATGTTAGTGGAATTATTTAACTGTGTTTGCCACAAAAATGCATTTTGATCTATCTTTATATTATATTATATAACATAAAGAGAGATATAATATATATTATTATATATTCTTGTTTGTGTAGTTTGCGTCCATAATAACCTTATGAGCCTCCTCCCAGCGTCCTGCTGTAGTGTACATGTCTATAGCATCTTTGATGTGACCTCCTTTCACAAACAGTTGCTCTGCCACCTACAGGCCATTAACACACACAAAAAACACACACTCAGAAAATATAAAATACAATTTGAATATCATATAAAATATTGACATTGAAATTAAAACCTTCTTAACCTTCTGACATATCCACAGCTCATTAGTATATTAAAATGGCATTCCTGCACGATAAAAGGAACACATAGGAACACCTATAAAACTAAATTAGTAAGTGCTACCTATGCTGATAACAGTATTTGTTGCTGTATGTTAATATTGTGTAACTGTTTATGGAAGAATTTAGGAGAGATTGGAGAGAAAGAAAAAGGTACCCATCCATATCTGAATTTTTTTTTCTACAGAAAGGCAAATGGTATATTCCATTGAACCTGTACTAACATTTGCATCAATGCAGCAAACGTTCGTCCGGTCTGATTAAAAAACGTTTAGTCATTGTTTTTTCATGATAATTTTTGTATTAAAATCGCAGGTGTGAGCTTCCTTCATTGTTTAAGTTTGCACTGCATAATACTTTCCTGCAACTTCCACAAGTTGGAAAGCAAAGAGCTTGTTATCTTAATTACTTTCTCTGAATATGCCCATAGAGCAAACAGTCTGAAATGGCCTGCTATTTTCAGAGGCTGGCAGACTGTGGAAGCTGTTTGGCTCAGCTGAGCTCATCAGAATAAGCAGAGCACGCTGTGCTTCACCATCATCATCATCTCTCTTCCTTTTCTCTTGTCTTTGTATTTATACCAGATTTCGCTTTATCTTCTCTGTTTTAACGGTCCTGTATTTCTGGTATTCAGGCAACTATTGTTACAAGCATCCAACTTGTCATTATTGCCAAAGCACCCTCGAGAAAACACAGCCCACGCTGCTTCATGGAGAATGAACTAACGTTTGTGTAGTGTGTGTGTTATGGGTGACTGTATATATATATATATATATATCCCTGGGAGATGTGCAGAAATTAATTGCCGGTGGCAAAATGTCACTGCCTACTTCATCCCTCTGGCTGCCTCCGTCTAACTGTCCGGTGTGGTGTTCAGGGAGAAAAAATAACTCAGGTGCTCACATAACCCCAAAGCTTCATGTACCAGTATTCAGGCTGGCATAAGCAGTATTTATGAGGTAAATATATATTATAACTCATTGTGAATAATAAAAGTTCAAATAAGGTTAGAGCTACTTTCATACTTTCCACCTAGGGACATATTTGAAGAAAATCTAATGTTAGCAAACAGTGAGCAACTTACATATCCAGCAGACACAGAGCAACATTAGCATTAGGAGTAGTGTTTCAGGCCATCTGACAAACATTTTTCACTCTCCTTTTTACCTCTGTAAAATATCTGGCTCTTTAGTTGCTAAATACTCCACTGTGTTCATCAGCTAGTCTGCCGTTTGGTGCTAAGCAGGTGGTAGATAGCCGGTTATCACAGCCTTTTCACCGAAACCAGCTGTCAGCTGAACACAAAACAGATAAGTTGTGGCACATAAAAAACAAAGTAATCAACTGAACTGGAACAGCAGAGTCAAGTGATAATGACAATAATGTATGTGGGTTCATCACTATGAGCAACACTGTTCACATTACATGTAGTCACTGTGACAGCAGGGCTTAAAGCAAGACATTTTATGTGCCTGAAATGTGTCCAGGGTTTACGACAAAGATGGAGGGTAGGGGGCCAGAGCGTAACTCCGATTGGACATAGGGTTCAGATTAGGGATGAGACGATACACGTAGCTCATGAAACACGATACTGGGTTCACAAGAACAAGCTGAGAAGATAATTGTACACTGTTGTGATGAATAGTTCAATGTGGAAATATATGATTGGGGAGGGGGTCTGGGGGGGTCCTCCCCCAGAAAATTTTGAGCATTAAACACTTCATGTCCTGCATTCTGATAACATTTTCTGACACCACCTATAATCAGTGCTTGAAGTGGAAAATATAGGTGCTGGGCAATATGGCCAGAAATGTTACCATGATAAAACATTTAATTCAATATTGATTATTCTCATGATCAATAAGAAATCATTATTTCTTTCACGTTTAGAGGCAGATTTTTGCTCCTTAGAGACAGTTGAAGAAACAAGATGGTTAATTGTGGTTTTAAACTATTTTTTTATGGTTAGAACAAACAGTTCCAAACAGTGGATCCCTTAACAAATCTGATTATTAGGTCAAATCTTTTTTTTTTGAGTCCCTTTTCCTTAACAAATAAATAATATAAGTGCTGATTTGTTCTTGATTCAAATGAAATAAATATACATTAGTAATATTGTTACAGTGGAAAAATGTATCACGATAATTTTCCACTCTAATTAGTTAATGCTAAATACTAACTCTTCAATAATCAATCATGCCGAGCAACGACGCCACATAGAGCCCACCTGTACGCAAATAGGTCCCGGGACCCAAAACAGTAAAATGTAGAAGTAACTTAACGTTACTGGTAACGTTACCGGTGGCCCACTTCAAGCTCTGCCTGTTATCAAAATTGACACCACTCATCTGTGAACCCGGAGTCCACCGGTGGATCACATTCCGACTAAAATGGCCTTGTTACGTTGGCAAAGGTCCAGACGATCCAATCCACTGAAAGATTTAGACTAAAACACATTATTGTATCAATAAATACACACTGACTGCTCTTACGACTTTTTATATTAGCCTAACTACAGTTTGCATGTAAAAAAAAAAAAATCGTCAACACGTTGACGTTCTGAGTGACACCTTAACTGACCCAATAGAAACCTCTATGCCCTGTTCACAGCCTATAAAAGCCAATGAGTGTCCACATATAGCGACGTGCCAGTCCACTTTCTTTCACCGACAGAGACACCGAGCCACTCTTCGCCCACATATGCGCAACAGATAAAAAAATAAGCACGAATATTTTTCGACAGACAATAATATAGTCGAATACGAAATCGACCAACGCTGGAATTCAGCCCTGAGTCACCTAATGGACTGTTAATACAGAAAAATGACTAAGATTTGTTTACATACCGTTAGTTCTTCTCCTCTACAAGCTAGAGAAACATCTCCACACACTATGTGAAATAGGCAAATAAGAATTAGAAAAAATATTTATCTTTTGGTTGCATGGTGTCCAGCAGACATATCGGCTGATGTGTCAAAGACCAGTTAATTTGGCTGTTTTACCAATAACTAATAATAGAGCAGTTTCAATTTTAAAACACATTACTGTAAAAACATACCTACCCTCTTAGTGAGTAGAAACACATACTTTTCTGGAAATATGTTGATGTTTTGATGTGTTAAGCCATTATGAAAAATAGGAATTAGGTCCAATGTCTAACCCTTCCCTTAACGTTTTTTCTCCTTCTTCTTCCATATTTAGCTCCCTCCATACCTCTTCCCTCCTCTCTCACCTCATAGTCCTGCATGGAGGCGTAGTACTGAGCTATCTTCACGTAGTATTTCACTGCAGATGAATCCTCCTGTAACTCCAGGATGTGGACGGCTTTCTTCCACTGACGAGCTGCGATGGCCGCCTCGATGGCTTTAAGTGAACAGCTAAGAGAGGACCGGAGAAAGACAACAGACCGATTTTAACGTGACTGTTGTGTGTATCCATACAAAGGTAATGAAACTATAGATTATGTGTGTAGTCACTAATGGTGTTGCTCCACTAACACTTGTTCCACAAAATCACAAAACAGAGAGACAGCCAAATTAAAACAAAGTAAATTAACTTTGGTAAGGATTTAACTTAAACCAAATAATTTAGTTAAGAGTGAGGAACAGATTGAAACTTTACTGGCAGAAGAAATTATCAGCGGAAGTAGTATTTTTAAAACCTTTTAGTTTCCCACAGGCAAAATTCAGTTTCAGATGTTTTTTTTTAACCTGGAATGAATAGAAATCTGGGCACTGATTACCTGTGTTTATTTGGTATTTTTGGGAAATTAATATAATCATGTTCAAAGATCTCATCTCATCTCTCTATTATGGTCCTGGTAAGGATTTAAAGAACTATTGGCCGTCTCTGTTGGATTGTTTTTTTTTGTTTTGTTTCATCTTTCCTCCTCTCCATCTGCCCAAATCTTTAGCTCTTCACTCCTCTTCACTCCATACCCTGCTTCAATGAAGTGGTTGATGGCAGCGTCCATCTGTTTCTGCTGGACGAGGTAGTCTCCCCAGGCCTCCTCCAGTTTCACCACCTCGGCAGGGAAGGCAAGGCGAGCCAGCTCCACCGCTACAAGAAGCAGGAAGGAGAAACTTTGTATAACCACTTTGTATAACCTACTGTTTACCTGCGCTCAGCTCAACAACATACATCCACCTGTTGTCCAAAATCTAGTGACATGATAAAGTTTACAGACTTGAATTTTGACCTAATGGTGGCACTACATTAAATGACAGAGCATCCCCAAAGTGAATACAATTTATCCTGAAGGGGTGGGCAAATTTGTGCTAATCTAACCAATAGTTATTGAGATATTTCAGTCCGGACCAAAGTTGTGGCCATGCTGCTAGCTTAATCAAAAATAACCTAACAGACACATATTGTTGTATATTTATAATACAGGTTGAGCATTTTCATGTCATCTACATGTCACTGATTTACCTTTCCTGAAGGCACCTCCTTTGCAATAGCACTCCAAAGCTCTCTGATTGTTTCTGATCTTCTCATACAGATCTCCTGCCTGGTGAGAGGACATCAAGAATATCAATTTATTAAGACACATTTACATATTAGGAAAATCCAAAGTTGATGAGTCAGGGTTCTTCAGGGTTGTTAGGAAAGTAGATGGCTGTACATGGGGCTGGCTTTCAAGGCTTTGGTCCTGCCCCCTTAGTTCCAATGAAGAGAAATCCATCCATCCATCGTCAACCGCTTGTCCTGCGTACAGGGTCGCGGGGGGGCTGGAGCCTATCCCAGCTGGCATAGG
>JAPMOB010219467.1:0-21660 GCA_029875015.1 Lepomis gibbosus | reverse complement strand
CCTCTTGTGGTTCTAAAGTACAGGTGCAGTTGCAATGTGTCCCTCTGCAACATATTGTAACTAAAGTCACTGATCCATGGGCTGCTTGCACCACAAAATGCTGACTTCATCAAATGAACACACACACACACACACACACACACACCTTCTCCTTACTGCAGTCTAAATTATTGTATGCTCACACATTCTCATTTGCTCTCTCTCTCTTTCTCTCTCTTACACACAAACATGCACACTTCTTAGTTCTCTCTGACTCATAGCTGCCTGATGACTACATATGTTACACAAAGGACAAATTAAAACTAGAGGAGAACTTTGGTGGTGCACACTGTAGAGCTGAATACACACACAAACACACACTGCAGTACATTCTCTTTTTATCACAAACATGCTCTCTCTGGTTTCTTTGGATACATTTTGCTCAGGAATATGATAAGAAAATAACATTTCAGACAATACAAAATGGAATTACAGTGAATAGACCTGCTGACATAATGTGCAGATCAGCAGATAAGTTTACAAAACTACAGTAGATGCAAAGTGGGCAAAAAGATACATAGTAATGATACAGTTTACAGTTTTTTCACTGGCTACAACGTTTCCCAAATAGAACAGCATTGCAACCAACCTAAAAGCTTAGGATTGTTTCTGCTCTCAACAGCTGCAGCACTGTGATAAGGCAGAATAGAATGTCACCAAACGAGAGAGGTGTGATTCTTTCTCAAAAGCTGTAATTTAATATTTTGCAACTGGATGGCTTTTTGAACCAAGACCTTTCACACAAAAGGTAGTAACAATCAGTTTATCAGAGTAGCCTTTTACCTCAACATCGACAAACTTATTAGCTCTCTGAGGCATCTCGAGTTGATATTGCTCCGTGTAGGGAGGACAGGGCCCGTCTAGCTCAACTAATTCTAATTTAGCTGTTCTTACTGTTTTATTTTTTATTGGTGGAGGTATTTATATGGCGCTGGGAGATCCTATTGAGCTGCACCTCTGAAGGTGGAAGAGCATGTAGATCGGAAAGGAGTCGGATCTGGCTGATCTATTTCTATAGAAAAAGAACGAAAAGGAGGAGGTGTCTTGCTGACGTGGGTCCATGGAGGGGAGTTTCATACTTGACTCACTTGATGCTCATGTTCAGTAGCCTGGACGGAGGTAAAGACAGATCAGAGGACAGCAAGACAGGATAATCACCTTTTGATCAAACAGCACATTCGCTGGGATCATTAAGTCTGCATACCTACCATTGTCCGTTTATTTTATAGACAAAAAACAGAACCAATATTTTAATTGTTCTTTCTCAACCTGCAAACCAAGCCTACATCCCTCATTTCCAGCGGTATTGCGTTTAAAATCCTGCGCGGTGTTTTGGATGTGTCGTCTGGCTGC
Organism: Lepomis gibbosus; assembly: GCA_029875015.1. Taxonomy (NCBI): domain Eukaryota; kingdom Metazoa; phylum Chordata; class Actinopteri; order Centrarchiformes; family Centrarchidae; genus Lepomis; species Lepomis gibbosus. The sequence goes on along the minus strand of JAPMOB010219467.1, from coordinate 20,268 downwards.
AGCGGTGTTGGCGGTCCTGACCGCCTGTCTCTGTTTCGGACCGCTTCTGTGCGCGGCGGGGAGAAGCCAGCAGCTCAATTACCGACCCGTCATCGGTAAGATTTAGACGCATGAACGGTCAGTCTCTGTCTGTCCCTTTGCGATTATGTAATTATCTAGAATGTTCGAGGAAGGTGTGTATGTAGAAAGAAAGAGAGAGAGAGAGAGAGTCTGCTCTATGCGGCGTTTGTATTTAGGAAAATATAGCCTATGGCTAATTAAGTAGGCAATGCATATTTTATAATATACATTGTTCTCTAGCCGTTTATGGAAGTGCTTCTCTTTAGATACACTTTACTGAAATCCAATCAGTTTGACCAAAACCAGCGTTAATTATCCTTTTGTCTTTCGATTCGGTTTGCCTCTTAACATTAGGGTGATGCCTGTAAATGATTGCTGTATTGTATCACACAATAGCTACTTAATACCTTTAGAACCTCAGTTGTCACTGATACCAGGGTCACCGGTTTCTGTCTCTGAAAATGCTGTAATGTTTTAAGGAACTGGATGTCCAGTGGGTTTATGACTGGACGAAACCATGTTGTCTTGAGCAAACCTGGCATAGAGGCCATGACTCATGATCTGTGGTTATGCTTAAAATATGAAGTGCATTAACATTGAATTTATTCTGCCATACCAAGGTTTTCGTGTGTCATCTTGTTTAGGGTTTTGCCTGTTTGTTTGGCAGGAGGGTTTCAAAAATACACCCAAATCTCTATTACTCTCTTTTGAAGCAGATATACTTCCTCTGTAATTAACATAGTTTCAAGGGTTGTATACTGCTGTCTGGGTGATTTCTAGTTATTGAAACTAGTTTTGAATCTGTGTATTGTGTCTTCTCAGTCGTGATTAAATAGCACATAATGTAAAGCATTATAGTTTTATAGTAATAATAGTATAGTAAATTTATAGTAGTAGAAATTTGAAAATGTATACTTTATACAGACGTAGGCTCAAGGTGTTCAATATTTCCCATCTGTCATGGTTTGTGCATTTCATTCAATTGTTTGGCAACAGGGATGTACCTTTGTAAAATAAAAGGCTGTGGATGAAAACATCTGATAGTGTTGCTTTGTTATATGACAGTCATCTGGATATTGTCAAGTAATTGAGGAATATGACATACATGGGACATTGTGTGGATTTAAACTATATTTAGAGTTAAAATAAAATATCATGCAATGGTCCCAAGACCTTTCTGAAAAAGGTGACGCACATGAACAAGTCAATACCTGTAGGGGATTTGATCTCTGTTTTTCTTGTCAACACTTCCCCTGCTCTTTGTTGCTACTTAATCTTTTCTATGGGGACAGAATTTCTCAGCTACACATCTAAGCTAGCTAAGCATCAACGTTTCAATGCAGATGTCTATGAAATATTGATGTATCTTTGTGTTATACCTGTCTTCTCAAGGCATATTGGCACAGGAAAACCTTCCTGGAGACCAGTTTGCTCGTGGCTCCTCTTACATTGCTGCCTCCTATGTCAAATACCTGGAAGGAGCCGGATCAAGGGTTGTACCCATCAGGTAAAGCAGTTAGGTGTGACCTCTCATTACTGTGAAGTGTTAAGAGCCAGCCCAGCATAATCTGTTATAAGTTGAATAAGAAAACAGTTTAGGCAATTTGAAAGATGTGGTCATTGACTGTATGTTCATGGGTCAAAGTGTTAGTTGTACGCAGTGACCTCTGCTGTGGTGACTGTGTAAAGAGTTTTGAAAAAGTAAAGTTGGATAGAGAAATGTGATTAGCATTTTAAAAATATATATATAAATAAAAATATAATATAAATGTAATATAAAATAAAAAACTAACAGTGGATAAAATGACAATGGCATTGAAAAGTCTACTCCACAGTGTGTTTTTGCATATTTCAGCTAATTGTTTTGGTTTTACAGCCCACAACTTTATTGATTTGCTTCATGTGCACTCAGCAATGTTGTTTTCAGCTGCAACTGTTTTCAGTAAAGACACCGTAAAAGACTGTTGTAATATAACTCATCATACTTTTTATTTTTTTATTTATAGAGTTTAGGTTTACAGAGACAGTGCACATTAATAAACATTTCTGTAAATGTGCCAGTTTAGCCAGCTTGGCTAATGTTCGACTGTAGTCCCTGGGCAGGTGTTATAACAACTACATAAAATACACTAAAACAGGGCAACAGTACTTATACATATAACAAGATACCTTTCACAAGGACACTTAAATACTTTAAAACAAGGACAACAATTAAAAAAAATTAAAGATAAAACATGAAAAAACAAAACAAAAAAACAAAAACAAAGCACTCTTCAGGTGTTTCACAGACTTTGATCACACACTTGATTGTCTTGTACTTGGTGAACTACTGACAGTTATAATCCTCATTTGCATGGGCTCCACCTACATCAAAGACAATGATGGATACTGCTGGGAATCACATGAGGATCACAATTAGTTGACAGGATAATGGCTATAGCAAGAGTGATAGGACCTGTCAAGCAGTAAGGTCCACAGCCCGGATTTGAACGTAGGCTGCTGCAGTAAGAACTCAGCTTTTTACAAAGTGTGCCCTGAGGATCAGGATTTAAGAGAATTTAAAAAGTAGTGAAGTTAGGAAGAAGGGTTCCTTTGTTTTGTTTATCTTTTAATTATTCATAAAAGTGAAAGCAGTCACAACTTTTGCTGATAATTGTAAGTTCTTACACTGTCTGATAGCACCCAATATGATATGGATACTATGAGATTTCTGTGATTGAAGTAATGTTGAGAAGGCACTTCCTATTGTAAAATATGACTTGCACAGCAGAATATAAAGCTGAAATATGCTGTCCGTTTTGCCTTTCTCAAAATGGCAAAGTGGTAAATGTGGTAATATAATAATTTATATTTTTATCTATTGTGCTTTTACAATTTGCCTCTCATTCACCCATCCTCAATAACGTTGACCATGCAAGTTGCTGGTCTAACTAGGGTTTGTGGTTCAGTGCCTTGCTCAAGGAAACTTTGACATGCGAAGAGGAGGGGCAGGGGGTTGAATAACCAACTGATCAGGAGACAACCTGCTCTACCTCCTGCAGCTACAGTAGTGTGGGAATTTGTTCTGTTTGTGTGGTTGAGGGCCGTAAATCAATTAGTGCACTCCAGTCACCTTTTCTCTCTGAGATGGACTGACAGTACTTTGCATTTACGGTTATCTACATTTCACTTAATAAGTGCTTTATGTATACAGAGATAGCATGTGGTGTTTGACTGTTAAATTATAAGTGCATTTAATCACTGAGTATAGTTTAATTGATGCATTTGGACAGTACTGTTATGAGTTCTTTGATAATTTAATTTTACACATATTTAGTGGGACTTCTTTTATAGAAGTCCTGCTGGAAAATTTAAAAAGAGCTTTGTTTCCTAAATTGTAATTATGTCAAATTGTGATTCCTGTCTGAAAAACAGCAGTATCAGTCATGGTGCTAAATGTGGTTTCATGTGGGCGGAGCCTGTGCAAATAAGAGGGACGTCACTATATGAATTGGACTTCCTCATGTTTTCAATGACAAATGAGTGATTAATAATGTATTTTATTGTCTTGGATAGTTAATGGGTTTAACTATTTCTATGTATTTTTGTCCCAACTTTGTTAACCAGAATCAATCGCACAGAAGACGAATATGCTAAGATATTTTACTCGATAAATGGGTGAGTTGAACATGGTTCTCTTGTTCTCTCCTTTCTTCAGCTCTATATATGCCACACTGATTGTATTTTGCTGCCAATGGACTAATAATTACACTGAACACGTTTGTGCCTGGCTCTTGCTTTTCATTGCACTACATGTTTTCAATGCATTGACCATGTTTAAAAGACTAATTTTGATAAGAAGTGGCAATAAATAAAAAAAAACATTGCAAAATTTGTTTTCGGTGAGTTGAGTAATTTATTAGTATATAGTTGGTATAGTATAATTGTCAATTCAAAATCTGGTCAGTGGCTCCAAATGACAATTTGTGGCATAGTTTTCTAACTAAAAGGTCAACAGGTTAAGTCAGTCAGGAAACATGTATAGAAACAGGAGATTTATGGATACTACTGACGATATTGTTAGCCTATAACACATTATCTGTTAGTTAGTGTTATAACAATGTTATAAAAATGGAAATTAGCTGACTGATACATTGGTAATCAGGCCGAGGGTGACATTTTCTGTTGAGACAAGTTGTGCGGAATTTGGTTCACTGCTGCTGTTGCACATCAGTAGTGTTCCTTCAGTTTGGCAAGAAGCCTTATCAAGTCAACTGAAAGTTCTCGGCAATAATATAGGGACACAGACATATCTGTTCTGTCTGTGGTCTCTGGCTTTGACTTGTGCATGCACTCTCTGTTACCTGGTTATAACTGTAACATGTTCTGTAAAATGTAAGCTTGATGCACTTATCATAGGTCATGATCAGACATGTGAAAGCTGTAAGAAAAACAAAAAACACTGTTAACTTTATGCAACATTTCCTAGCAGCATTTCCCAGCACGAAGCATAAAAGTCTAAAGTGGAAGTGTCTCCTCAGGTTGTTGCTGCCGGGAGGAGATGTAGATATTCAGACATCGCAGTTCAGTCGAGCCGCGAAGATCTTTTACGACTTGGCTCTGAAGGTAAGACATTTTACCTGTATAACTTACTGCCAAGATGAATTGTTTACCTTGGTTTAATTTTCCTGTCAATGCAGGGTAGGTTCACGTTTTTTTAAACTGAATCAACACTCACATACCTCATTTCATTGTATAAGTTTCTGTGCAATGACAATAAAGTCTATCTTATATTGTCTCTTATAACCATATTTAAATTGAAAGAGGTTTTGTAATTGTTCCTCCTATCCATACTGACAGTCAATAAATACCTTCCCCATGCAATTCCAATGTAAATGATGCAGGCAAAATCCAGACTTACACAAATCAAGTGGGTATTTTCCAAAGATACTGTCTTTTAGACTTTAACGTTGGAATATTTATCTTGCTCAGAGTGATGAAGCCTCATATTAGCTTCAGCTGTACTTAACATCAGTGTGTGCAACTGTATGAGAGTGAAGCACTTGGGTTGTAGGTGAAAATAAAAGATAAAACTATAATCACATATCATCACCCAAGGTTAAAATAAATAGCACCTTCCTCATTGTAATTCTTGTCATTCCCACTTTCTTTTCCTCTGCAGGCCAACGATGCTGGGGACTACTTCCCTATCTGGGGAACTTGCCAGGGCTTCCAGCAGCTGTCTGTCCTGACAGCTAACAAAAATCTGCTCACCCTCACTGATACCAAGGCTGTGGCGTTACCTCTCACTCTCACACCAGGTATTCAGCAACCTCACGTCATGAACACAAGCACTTCTTTTCTCCTGTTCTCAGTTCTACTAACCTCTCTCTTAGATGTCTCAGCTTACAGTCTTTTTCTTTTTTTCTGTCAACAAGTTAAGAAAAAGGTTATAAAGATCAGCCTTAAATGCCTTGTACGCCCACATAATTGTTCTTAGTTAATCAAATAGTACAATTTCTGCCATATATCCATTTTTGGAAAGCTATGCTACGCAGTGTTAACCTAGAAAGTGAAATCAAATTAGCTCATTTTTATCTTAAATCCTAATTGCAATATTAAGTTCTATATGCAATATGGATTTTTGGTTTTGACAACAATAAAGAGAAGATACTTCTTAAATTCTAATAGAAAATAACAAAGAGTTACTTCTTCTACTTTTTTGTGGTTTTATGGCGGTTGGTATCCAAATTGTTGCATTACCTCCAACTACTGAATGAATTACTTTCCCAGTGCAATAAATTTACAGTGCCCTCCAAAAACACACCCATTCAGTTCATTGTCTGTTCTATGATTCAGACTCAATGATCTGAGATGGTGTAAACCCTTTCCTCGGCATGGTGACTATTTCTTCTCCTGATATGTCTGCAATGTCCAAGAATCTCCTTGCCGCATCCAACACCATATTGATCTTATGTTTTGATCTTAATTTCCACAGTAGAATTAACCACCATAGCAATAAATGCCAGAAATCACCTCTTGTCCAGATATTTCATATTCCGCTCATCTCTCTTCTTTGTCGGCTCCTGTTCGTTTTGTACTGCTGCTCACTCTTCCTTCCTCTCCATTCTCTTGATAGCTTCGGCATATGATATACCCACTTCTGCTCTGATTTTACTCACTTTTGTTTGTTTTAGTTTTTTTACGGACATTGTGCTGACCCCGCATGGTGATTTTCCACACAGTGAATGCACTTTATTTGTTTCTGCCCTTCTTCACAGTTCTTTCACAGTTGTTCTTCCCACATCTCCTCTACATACAGCCCACACATGTCCATACTCCTGACAACAGAAGCACTTTAAAAGAGCTCTTTCATAACTGTATAAAGTTACTGTAAAATGATCAGTGTTATTCATATTATCATTATTATTGTTTGTTATTTTAATAATTGTTCCTTTGAATAATCCTACTGCTTGTCAAAAAGCAAGACATATTTTCAATGTAACATATTTTGTGGTTTTAGTTTGTTGTTTTTATTGGCATTTCTTTATTTTAATAATGTTTTAAAAAACTATTATTTATTAATTCTATTTTTGTATTATTTAGATGTAAATTCATGGTCTGGCAATTTTGCTTACCTAAAAATTCATGGCAATAGGCCTAAAGCAGAGAGTGAAAGAAAGAGAGAGAGAGAGACAGGCACGCAGAGAGATATCTCTCCATGGAAACAAGTTTCTGCCACTACATATCAAAGTTTCATCCTCACTAGAAGAAAAGGTGGCCAGGCTGGACCCTGATCCTTCTCACAAGAAGTGTAACAAAAACTGTCACAATAGAAAGTAAACTTAATCGCGCGTGTCTTCATTATCCTGCAGCATGGTACGTGATGTCACTGTCACACGGAAGTACCATTGCCAGCTGCATACAGGTCCATGTGTGGCGGTGGCATCACTTACTGATCCTTAGTAGATGTATTTCAGGCTTGAACTTCAGAAATGCCTAAGAAAATATGTGGACGCTTCCGCGCTTCTCGATCAATAAAAGAGCTTCGCCACTGAAAAGCTATTGGATTCAGAAAACAGCGACGCTGCCACGCTACTGTGAAATGTAGTGAAACTAGTAACGGCGCTACCCGCAGCTACTGCCCAACACTGAAACTGAGCCCAGTTGCTGTGTCTTGTAGAAATCACCCAAATTCCTGTAGAGGTCACTGTATCTTAGCTCTAACTAAAACCTACAGCAGGTTACTGAGGTTTAAGGTCATGAAGTTCAATATAAGGACATATTAATGCAGCTCAGATCTGATCTCTATTCATGTATTAATTTTTAACATGTATGCTACTCTCAAGGCAAGACTATAATGAATTGTCCACCATTACTTGACAATGCCAGAAAGACTGGGTTAATGATTATCTAAACACAAGAACAGGTTGTTAAAAAACATCCAGTGCCTGCATGGAGGGCCCACAGAAACAAATGCAACCATTTACATTACCACTGTAGTTTTAATATATGCCAATATCATATATTTGACATATTATTGATACTGCAGTAGTTTGAAAAGTCATAGATGTAGGCTTTTTATTTTTGATAGTCAAGCAACATTATTGTGTGATTTTCCCACCACTTTCATTTCAGAGTGTAATTTACCACTGTGGTAAATTAGGACAGCTGTGCAAGTGTATTTGTTATGATTACATTATGATCAAAAACTAGCAAGCATAGCCTCAACATCATGCAAATACAACAACACAAGACATATTGATATTACTCCAACACAAAGTAAGCTTACTCTGCATCTGTCTTGACGCATTTTATTTCCCAAAGCTCTTGCCAACATCCACTCTCTTTTTCATAACAGCAGGTGCACCAAACCTAGAATGACAAGAACAGAAACTACATTCTCCCTGTTACAAATTTATCACTCAGAATGAGTTAATAAATGTTTAAAAATTTTTTAACAGTTTTGCTTTAAAATAATGATTCCTATATGATTCATGTCCCCTTCATTCATGGTGTCTAATTCAAAACATGGGTGGATCCCATGCAAATGAGATGGCTATGTTTATCGCTTTACAGTTTAGCCTAATTACACAAAAGCCTTTAACATTATTGTGCATTGTAACTTTGTGTGATTGCTTCTTTTAAGTTAATCATTAATTGTTTTCATTGGATGTCTTGTATTTGTTTTTAATACACTTAATTAAACTTAATAAATATTCAGTATAGAAAATATCCCTTCCTGCATCAAAGATGTCTTAACATTTCCTGTTTTGTAATTCTTCTTCTCACAGTACCTGAAGCAACGACTGATCTTGACCACAACTAGGATATATTTGAATTAACTTTCAGTATGTTAGCTTTGAGTCAGTTAATTATTTTACGTCATGTTATGTCAAATAGAGTTTTATGCAAAGATGAGTACTCCAATAATTTAATGAAACTAATACCATCTGTTTAACATTTGATTGGAATTGTCTATATGAATACTTGTATTTGTTTCTAAAAACCTCTACAGGAACAAATATTTCTACTGACGTTACTTATGTGATCCCTTTTAGATTCACATAGTGTAACTCAGTGTGTTCAGTGTGGGTGTTTCCCATGCAAGTGAGACAGGACATGTATCAAAGTGGCACACCAGTCTATTAGGAATGAGTCATTTTGAGTTGTGCTAATCTTTTAAGCCAGCTGCGTTTGTAGAAAGACAGAACACAATTTTAGCATGCATAATATTATATTATATGTACTTGGCCCTTATGATAGTACTGTCAAAGGACTGATACCAACAGTAGGGCTCAATGCTCACTATGAGACAACTTGTTTTCTACTTGTTTTCTAAATGTAACTTCCCCTGTACTGTGTCATGTGAACTGCTTGTCTGAACTTCCTGCCTCACCATAAACCTGTACCTGTCCTCCAGCGGCCCAGTCCAGCCGTCTGTTTCGGAGTTTTCCCAAGGATCTGCTGCAATCCCTGGCTGAGGAAAACATCACTTCCAACTTCCACAGCTGGAGTCTGTCTCTGCAGGTATTTCTGGTCCCCTTCTACTGTTCCCTTGGTTTTTGTCTGCCCCTGTTTTGAAAAGCATGTCATGGCTGGAGTCAGCTGCTTTTTGAGTTGCTTTTAGTTGATTAAACTCATGATCTTTGGTTTAAAAGTCCAAAGCCTTCCATCTCAGCAGAAATGGTAGAAGTTCTACAGTAACTGAAATTCCAAGTCATTTCCCAAAGGGTCCTCAACTGTATGTCAGGCATTGCTCTCAGGCATTATTAATATTATCTTAAATATTCTTAAGTGAAACATTTATTTACAGTAAAAAATATCTATTTGGTGTAGAGAACCTACCTTAATTCCAGATATTTATAGTTTTAAAAAAGTAAACATACGCAGGCTAATAATCACCCAAAGGTCAAGTAGTGCTGTCACAAGTATGACGAGCTGTAAACACTCAGCTGTTGTTAGTGAGTGTCAGCCGTGGTGGCCTAAAGATCATAGGTTTGAACCACATCCATGCCTTGAGCTCTTAAGAGATTGCAACTTTAACCTGTTTGCTTATGGGATGAATGAAAAGTAAGGTTGTGAGTGTGAATAAATTTGGTAATGTGTCTCACAAATTAGTTGAATGTCGTGTGAGGTGCTCAACAGCAACTAGTTTTTTTGTTTTTAAATTTGTAAAAGAACTCTCATCTCAATACCCAAAAACTTAGCTTTTACTGTAAATAAAAATACCTGGTCCTCTCTATGTAGCTAGCATTAACATTTTTTTGGAATTTATTTAGTTGTATAGTTTTGTTCTATGCAGCAGAAGCAATGTCATTTTAGGGCTACAATAACTATATTAATATAAAATCTCTGTCTTTGCATCAACAGAACTACAGCCGGAATGCCAAGCTGAAGAGGTTTTACAAGGTCCTGTCCACTAACAGTGATGGGAAGAAAGAATTCATCTCCACCATGGAAGGTATCAATCCTCACTGAATTGACAGTTTGAGTGCCATATCATTCAGTTGTTCACTACACAATTGCAAACATACAAATTTCGATCTACAGTAAATTCTGCATTTTCAGACTTCACAACTGCCCACTAGATGGTACCATCACCTGAAACTAACTAACTGAACTAATGTTGTTGATCATAATAATGACAGTTATGTTGATTATTCAGATTCAGAAGTTGTTGGGTATTGTATAGTCTGAAGAAATTGAGTGCATTATGTTGGTAATGATCATGATGGTCCATTTTGAAGTGTTGATTAGAATGATTTATTCAGTGCATGAATTAGTTTTTATTTATTAGATTTGCTTACAATGTTTCTGGTTTTCCTCAGCCTACCGCTACCCATTTTATGCTGTGCAGTGGCATCCAGAGAAAAGCCCCTTTGAGTGGATAGATAAGCCAGGCATGGTTCACTCCACTTCTGCTATAAGAGCCTGCTTTTACACTGCCAGCTTCTTTGTCTCTGAAGGTAAAATGCAGTACCTCTGTATGCTTTGTCAGATTGTTACTAGCACTATTTATTTGTCATTTCTCTGCTCTGCATCTTTTCTAGCAGAATACACTAAAATCATACCTCCTAATGATAAATACTAATTATTTGTAATTATAACTATTCATTTTCTTCTGGATTATTACATCATTCAAAAAAATTGAAAAAGATTTCTTCCTAAACTGATTTTCTTCTTCTCCTAAAAATTTCAGTCACTCCCAATTTGTTACATACTGTATTATGATTAGCCTAAAAATAATACATTTAATAGCTATTCTGGAGCTTTCAATGTTGTTGCATGATCAGTAGATGGAGTTTGCAGAATTCTACTAAAAACATAAATGTTTGAATTTCCATTGTTTCTGAGCACTTTAAGGTAATTATCACTCATGTCTAAAAATAAGTCAAAGAAATGCATTATGCTGTTTTCTTGTGACTGGCTACCAAAATATCGGCGAGGTGGCTGATGCTGAAATTGTTCAAATGCAACTAAATTAAATGACATATGTGCAAATCAAATAAATGTAGTTGATGGAGGTTCTCACAAGTGTAAGACAAAGAGAAACAAATGCATATTGCTCATTCCATACTCAAACAGTGTTAATACGTATGTGTATTATCAAGGAAAGAGCAGCTGCAGGTCAAGGTGAAGCCTTATTACTATACTCTGCTTTGTCTCTCTTTTCTTTACTCTCTCCCTTTTTTCTCCTTCCTTCCTTTCTCTTTTTTAGCCATGAAGAACCAGCACCATTTCTCTAATCCGGTGGAGGAAGAGAACGCTCTCATCTACAACTTCTCTCCTGTGTACAGAGGCATCCACGCTGTTTTTGTGCAGAACTACTACTTTGATTGATGGACAGTACTGTAGACAAAACAGACCTGGCCTCTGTCTAGTCAGAATTTGTCACTGAGGACATCTTGGTGAGTTTAATACCAAAACTGATGGTGTCGTCACAGTAGCCTCAAACATCACGTTGATATTTATCAATTTAGCTTAGCTGATTTGCACATTAATATGAAAGTGCCAACAGGACAGTGATAAAATGCAGTTATAATTAATCCAAGACCAAAATAAAACATAATGTTATATTAAAAAATATTCAGGATTTGTTAAGTCTATAATCAGAAATAAATAAATACAATTTAAAAGACATTAAATATTAGTTTAGATTTAGTTTAGATACACTTACATTATATTAAGCCATGCTTATAACGTGGCTGTTTGACTAATAGATAAATTTGCCAATGTTTAACACTAAAGTAATTCAATAAAATAAACCATGAGGAGCTCAAAAGACTAAGGGATCAGTGAGTTTTGCTTAACAACTTAAGTCACCTCACGTAAGTCTGAATACACCCACTCCGGGACCAATAATTTCCCAAATCAATTTCATTTCTCTTTTCGTTTTATCTCTTTAAACAAGTTTTTCATGAATTTCTGGAGACAGTGTTTATAAACGGTGCATACGTACAAAACAGGGCTGGAAATGTGCGTACGCCGCTTCCAGTGCAAAGGTTGTGATCTATAAAAAACAAAATTGACGAGGGAATGTCTGAACCGTGCATACGCACATAAAGAGTAGAAAAGAGAAATGACGACTCACATGGCAGAAGGATGAAATGGTTTGAAATGAATAGGCCAACTATTGTGTAAAATAAATCGAAATATTACCTCTGAGTATTATAGGCTTAAAGCCTTTCTGAATGAAAAAACATCTGTTTGATTGATTTTCTCTGAAGTGGGCAAAAAAACATCATTTAAGATTATTTGCAGTGCATAGATTTAGGATCATAAACACACATGGAGATATCTGTTACTGCAAACGAATGCCTCAAATATGTTGTACAGTTTAATCAGGAATCATTTAATTAATACTTGCATGCAGTGTAATTTATTCTCATAAATAAGGTGAACAGGAGGACAAATTACTTTTAAATTGATGCTGTTTTCAGTGTGTCAGTCGAACATACACGAGAGCATAGTTTCATATATTGATATCACATGTTCATTGCCTTATTGAACCAAATGCTGTGCGCCAGCATGTGGATGTGATGCTCTGCTTGTAAAAACGCATTACGGTAAATATAATACTATTTTATTAAAGAAATCTTTCAGTGTGTGTCATATAACACAAATCATTTTTTTTTGTCACTCATCGGCAGCCTCATTAAGTGAGTAGAGTGTTTGTGTAGCCTAAATAAATGTTTAAACATAAGTGGAATGTATTTGATTTGCTGTCTTTTGAAAAAGGGGAATCCAAATTTGTACGCGGGTCATGCCGTCTTGCGTGAGTGTTACCCTCCAGCCAGTAATGTCACTAACCAAGAGTAACACCTTTTCCTGCAGATCGGTTCTATAGGGGTGGAGCTCCGGTGCACCTTTCCTCCGGGGCTCAAGCATTGCATGAAAGTGTGTTTTTTTACCCACCAAACTACGTGCTTCAGCTTCACCAAAAGGAACATCAGTGTTATAGTGAGTTAAATTTTGTTTTGTAGCTTTCTGTCAGAATTTGCCTCCTTTCCTTCATGCAGTCAGTATGTATTAATTTTAATGAGGGGCGTTTCACTGACCATTTATAGGCAACTATGGGCGTTTGAAGGGTCAGACAGGGAGCTCCCTCACATACGGCACATTTCAAGTTGATTGTGATTTATAAAGGAAACATTGCGTACGCACGGTTTTAATCTATAAGTAAGCAGCGTTCCCTTTATAAATCAAAATCAACTTGAAATGTGGTGCATGTGAGGGAGCTCCATGTCCGACCCTTCAAATACCCATAGTTGTCTATAAATGGTCAGTGAAACACCCCTCATTAATATTAATATGTACTGACTGCATGAAGAAAAGGAGGCAAATTCTGACAGAAAAGCTACAAAATGAAATTTAACTCAATGTGACACTGATGTTCCGTTTGGTGAAGCTGAAGCATGTTGTTTGGTGGGTAAAAAAACGCACTTTCATGCAACGCTTGTGCACCAGAGGAAAGGGGGCACCAGAATTCCACCCCTTTATAATGGGTAACCAAGAGGGTTATAAAGGAGTGAAGGAGCATCCCTTCTGGTTAGTGACATCACCAGCTGAACACACACACACACACACAGGATAACCTAGATGCCAATTTGTATTGCCCTGTTTGAAAAGAGATTAAACGAAATGCATTCCAGTTGTGTTTAAACATTTATTTGGGCTACACAAACAGTATACTCACTTAACGAGGCTGCCAATGAGTTAAAATAAATATGACTTGTGTTATGTGACACACACTGAAAGATTTCTTTAATAAAATAGTGTTATATTTTCCATAACACATTTTACAAGCAGAGCATCACATCCACATGCTGGCGCACAGCGTTTGGCTCAATAAGGCAAAGAACAACAAAATATATAACAACATATGAAACTATGCACTCGTATTTGCTCGACTGGCGCATTAAAAATGGCATCAATTTAAAGGTAATTTGTCCTCCTGTTCACCTTATTTATGAAAATAAATCACACTGCATGCAAGTATTAATTAAATGATTCCTGATTACACTGTACAACATATTTGAGGTGTTCTTTTGCAGAAACGGATATCTCTGTTTGTATTTATGATCATAAATCTGTTGAGGGTTTTTTGTGCACTGCAAATAATCTTAAATGATGTTTTTTTGCCCACTTCTTTTTGGTTCTTTTTGTGTGCAATGTAAATGATCTTTTTTGTCCATTTTGGGAAAATCAATCAAAGGGGTGTTTTTTTCAGAAAGGCTTTAAGCTTATAATATTCAGAGGTAACATCTCGATTTAATCTACACAATGTAGGCATATTCATTTCAAACCATTTCATCCTTCTGCGATGTGAGTCACAGTTTCTCATGTCTCCTGTTTATGTGTGTACACATGGTTCAGAGTTTACTTACAGGACCGCACATGTTTTTTTATAGATCACAACCTTTGCTTGGGAAGTGGTGTACACGTTTCCAGCCCTGTTTTGTACCTACTTATTGTTTATAAATTAGTTAGTTTTGTTTGTTAAGAAATAAGTTCCTCTTGGTGAGCACCAGCACCAGGTTCCACCCTGTGTAAAAAAATGAAAATAAAAATGAAAAAAAAAACATGCTGTGTGGCATTGCATTTCAAGCTTGTTTAAGCATATGCAAGCACTGACTTTCACAGGATTACAAATTGCCCTTAGCTTCATTAATGGGGATTGTTAGCTTTAGTTCCTAAAAGTCCTGGAGCTTGGAAATAGGAGTCTTTGTTGTGTTAGTACAGCCAAAACCGAGTGAAAATACCACTTGAGCCGAGTCTTATACATACAGTAGATAACACTGACACGCCTTTGTTTCCATGTTGTCATTGATAATCAGCAAGAGGCTACTAAAGGTCACTTAGAGTGCGATAAACTGCTGTTCCAATAGCAATGTGAAATAATGACTGTGAGTGTAGAAATGGAAACATACTTAATGTGTTGGCTTTATTCTACATTACAGTACAAATTGTTCATCTCTGAATATACAGTATGTAACAAATACAGCATTTATTGTTTATGCCTGTCAATCAGATATTAACATTTAATCAAGAACTTTTTCAAAGAACTACTATCATATTTTAAAGTTGTGTAACACTTTGTGACCATGTTTTTGTTCCAAAAATATATATCAAAACTTGCGAAACTCTGTAGATGAGTCTTGGGAAAGAGGTAATTTGTACATGATTGTATTATTGTGTGTCTCTGTGGGCATTTAAACATTTTAGTCATCAACAGGATATTTAGTATTTTGTATAACATGTTAGAGAATGTCACGTTTCTGTAAAGATTATCAGGATTTGGGAAATGATAGTTTTTAAACTGAAACAGTTTTTGTTTTGTTTAAAAATACAGTCAGGATAGGCGTTGGAAACCTGAATACATTGTAGGTCATCATGACAGCAACAATGTTTTATTTCATTCAGTGAACCTGTCACCAAGTGACAGGTTCACTTTCATTCATAAAACCGTGTTTACATACGTAAACATTCGTTCTTCATGGAAAAAGTGGATTGTATGGATAAGTTCATGATTGTCTAATTTTGTTAATGTAACCTTGAATGTTTAATGGTGTGACTTGGCATCATAACTGTGTTAAGACATTTTGTAACTTTCTTCATCAGCTACCATTCTCAAACTAGTATACCAAATACATAAGGCTAACAAGTTTATCAGGCAAACACACAATTTGTGTTTTTTGGAATGTGGTTTAAAATGATTTTCACCCATTTTGTATCCCCGCACATTGAAACATACTCCCATTTTGGTTATGTTAATAAAACCAAAAATAATGAGCCCTACAACTACTTTGGAATCTTACATTGAAATATACAATTTTATATTTAGTTCAACTCGTGCATTAATACATACATGCAGTAATTGCACAACTGATTGTACAACTTTTGCTTCTTTGTTTGACTATGTGCCTGACGATCAGACAATAAAGTGAGTCAAGAAACCTAAGTGCATCCAACATAATTTTTTTCCTCTTCAAAGAAGCAAAGTACAGAGTTTCCAATAAGGAGGTCCCATACTACATGCTACTGATTTATAAAAGCATTGCAATGGTTTGGTTTGTATTGGTTTAGCAAAACATTTGTCTTTTAAATGGTTGTTTCTAAGTCTGGTCAGATTTTTTTTCACTGCTGCTGTTGCACATACAGTTTGACTAGAATTAGTATAAGTCAACTGAAAGTTCTTTGCAATACATGAATAGGAACACAGACATATCTGCTCTGTCTATGGCCAATGGCTTTGACCTGTTCATATACTCTTTGTTAGTTGCTTATAATTTGCACATTCTCAAAAAAAGCGTATTTGTTGCACTCATCATTAATCACATTTAAGACATGCTAAATCTGTGAGAAAGTGGTATCGATGACTGTTAGCTGTATGCAAGATTTCCTAGCATGTTTCCCAGCATGTAGCCTAAATATCTGATATGGAAGTGTCTCCTGAGGTCGCTGCTGCAAGGAGGATATGTAAATATTCAGACATTGCAGTTCAGTCGAGCCGCCAAGATCTTTTCAGACTTTGCTTTGAAGGTAGGACATTTGACAACTGACTGCCATGATGAATTGGCATCTCAGTGAACGAGATTATAGGGTCATTTTAGAGTTATAACCTGATTTTGTGGACTTATTCTTTCTGTCATTAAAGGGTATGTTCACATTATTCAAGTTTTAGCTAAAACAACACTCACATTGCCATATGCACATTTGGTCACTGTGATTGTTACGCCTATCAATACTGGCAGTCAATAGATACCTTCCTTAAGCAATTCCAATGTAAATGATGGGGGACATAATCCAGTCTTACACAAATCAAGTGGGTATTTTCCAAAGATAACGTACAACATGGTCACCATGGCCTTTTCCGTTTCCTTGGACAGTGATACTTGCTGAGCTGCAGCGTAGCAACAGGAAGAAGAAGAGGGAATTTGGTACTAAACAGACTTTATCAACGGAATATTTGTCTAACTCAGTGTTGAAGCCTCACATTAGTTACTATACTTGGTGTGTATGTATGTAAGAGAGTAAAGTATTTGGGTTGTATGTGAAATGAAGCATTCTGTGTAGAAGGTAAAATAAGGCAGAAATAAAGCACAAAACCAAGATCACAAATCATTTGAGGTTTTAAAAAAGGGCATTACACCTTCCTCATTGTTACATGTCTTCTATTATTTTCTGTTTGTTCTGTTCTATGTATTTTTAAATGAGTGCCACACCACAAATGCTTTTGAGGAAAGACTATCCAAAAGTGTGTACATTTTATATATCTTGCCCGTCCCCACCTCTCCTACAAATTATCAAATGACAGATTATGCTGAATGTGTCATAGAAATATACCTCACAGTGGGTTTTGTTTAGATAGTAACACTAGATTTTTTGAAAATCTCATGAGATCTGTCTGTATGAAACCAAAAGTCACTACTGACTCATTATTTTGATGTCATTATTTTAACTCAAACTGTGAGCGTTTGGCTTCACATGGGACACAAACCCCAGTACCTTGTGAAAGTTCTGTATTTGACCCATTCATCCACCACAACCTCCTCCCTAATTTTGACTTTGGCACAAGTTATATTACATCACCTGACTTCCTAATGGCTTTGTCAAATTTCCCAGTTTTCATAATTTGCCTCAAACCTCCTTATGGAAAATAGTAACAATTTAAATTGTTCACTTTTTACTGGATTCCTTAATTCTAGAAAAATCTCACACTCTATCTACTCTTCCTACAAATTTCTATAATTCTTCAGCTAATCAATTACAGGGGCGGCTGTGGCTTAGGAGGTAGAGCGGGTTGGCCGTTAATCGGAAGGTTGGCGGTCCAGTCCCTGGCTCCCCCAGGCTGCATGTCGAAGTGTCCTTAGGCAAGACACTGAACCCCGAATTGCCCCTGGCGGCTGTTCCGCCAGTGTGTGAATGTTAGTTTCTGTTTGAGCACTTAGGCTCAGTGTGTGAATGTGTGAGTGAATGGTGAATGCAGAAGTAGTGTAAAAGCGTTTTGAGTGGTCGAAAAGACTAGAAAGGCGCTATACAAGTACGGAGCATTAACATTTACATATTATGAGCTTGAATTCTTTCAACCTGCAATCAGCAGAGCCTTTATCCTGCTCCAAAAACAAGTGTTGTTAACATTTCACAGGCCCAATCCATATTTACACTGAAAAACTCAGACAGAGCTCAGACAAAAAAAAAAATACAGACAATCTTTCCATTTTAATAACCCAGTGTTAAAACTTTGTCATAAAATGTTTAATGTCATGCAACTTTCCAGTAGATGGCATCATAATACCACTGAATGTTGATAGTAACAATAACAACAGAGAGACTGCTATCGTTTTAAGACTTGAAATCCAGGATTTGAAATGTCAAAGAAATGTTTAAGTTTTAATTTAAGTTTTTTTAAATTCATTGTCTTCCAGTTTCAATACATGTTCCTCAAGGTTCTCTTAATTTGGTCAACCTTTTATTCAATACTGACGTAAACTCCATTCTGTCAGCCACACAGTGAGTAAAACAATACAACCCACATTTATAGCAGCTTTGACTATTTGTTGCACATTAGATGTAAATATTAAATCAGCTACCACACCCTTCCCCCCCAAATGCACCCCACATTTTTGATGTGTCTTTGTTTTTGTGTGATGAAAAAAATAATTAGTTAATAACTCGAACATAATAAAAAGGGGGAAACATCCATAATTCTGCTGAGGAAGCTACAGAAAAGCTGCTAAATGGACCTGGTGGTATGATTGTTTTACTAACTACTATTTGCAAGGACAAGAATAAACTTTCAATCTCAACTTTAAAGTCCTGTAAGTGCTTTTTGGTTTTCTTAATAGAACCTAAAATAATGAGTCCTACAACTAATCACTGGTCCAAATCCTTCTTTGTGTAAAGTGCTCAGAAAAAAAATGGTAATTTTAACATCTGCAATTCTATGAGAACTCTACTGGCTGAGGAAGGCTGTGTACACAGCAAATTCTTACCTATTTTAACTGTAATGTAACATTTGCAGTAAACAGGTGGAAATTGATTGTTTGATGGTTTTCAGTTTGCTCAAATGTCAAATAATATATTTTTGTTGCCAGAATGTAATGATTACACTCTTTATGTCCACAAAATGTCATCTACATCCCAAGCTATGTGCTGGTTTAATACTATATTGATGTGTTGACAGTGATACAGTACCCCACACTACCAAAGAATGCATAGCTTCAAATACCAAGGAGTTATATTCTGCTGAGCTGAAAAAGCAAAAACTTTTTTTTGCTGAGACATGGAAGACAAATAAAATATTTATTCAGACATAAACTGATCTTTGGTCACCACTCTTTATACATTATACATAACAGTGTTGATCCTTAGATACAGTGTGCATTTGTAAGTCTCCCTGTGTGTATGTGTGATTGCTTGCTATTCAGATATGTGACTGTACATATAAGAACTTGTCTAGACCAAAGATCAGCTTTATGCTCACACTGGGCAGCTCGAGTGAAAGGTAGTTTTTATATCCAGGCGGACTTACATGGCTGAGTTGAATTTCTGTTGGATTCTTTTATCTGATTTACTGAAGATTCAAGGATCTTCAGAAAAATAAACACTATTTTTCTTTGCAAACTATCTTGGGTAAAGATGAGAGGATAGGAGGGAAAACAGGAAAGTGGAGTGGATTGGAGATGAGCAGGGACAGAGAGGAGAGAAAATGACTTACTTGATGATCCAGGGAGAAGATGAAACATAGGAGGAAGGAAAAGAGAGGGAGTAGGAGGAGTGAAAATAGCTTTCATAAAGGTCGAAAAGGAAAGCTGGAATAGAGAATGAATGAGGCAAGAGGGAATTAGGCACCCAGCCAGCATGTCGATGCGGGACACACAAGTTTGATGGGCCATATTTGTCCACTGGCTCCGTACAAACCTGATGTGGGTCTGCCCATGTGGAGGTTAATGGGGCCAAGCTGACTTACAACCGGGGCCTGTGTGAGCAATGATTCTTAGGCACCAAATGGATCCCTGTTTGTGTTCACTTACAGTATGTGGGCTAATTGATTGGGGGAATACTGTATGTGGGTCAAAAGTAGGTCCTGGGTTATACATGGGCTTTTAAAATAAACTTACGTTAAATATTTACCAACAACTGAAATAATCTATCTATCTATCTATCTATCTATCTATCTATCTATCTATCTATCTATCTATCTATCTATCTATCTATCTATCT
>JAPMOB010219466.1:0-17580 GCA_029875015.1 Lepomis gibbosus | reverse complement strand
GATATTGGGTCTGTCTTGAAGCTGCCGTGACATTGTAATTTCCTGAAAAGGATTAATAAAGGATCTATCTATCTATCTATTTCTCTCTTTTGATACTATGATCTGCATATTTAGCTAATGACTTGACAGAGGGCCCAGGCACAGTTCATGTACATCTGTATACCTGTTTCCGAGTCAAAAAGATTCATGAGAATACCAGAGGGGCTGAGGATACCAATGATAATGTAGTGCAGATCTAGCAGGCATAGTTTGTGTTCCCACCTGGTGCCCCCACCTGGAAATCTTTCCAGTTCCCCTTGGAATAACAGCATGAGGAAGAATTGATGGAGCAGTAAAATATGGAGGTAAAAGGGGATAGGAGTTGAAGCTCACAGATGGTCCCACATCTGCTTTCTTCTGTGAGGCAGAACTTACGTACAAAACGGCTGGACTACTGTACCTCTGCACCATACTCCCTATAGGAACAACTCTTAACTAGGAAAACCTATATTGCCCTCCAGTTCTACATCAGATTATACTCTTAAATCATGTCTACACTATTTCAGTTGGGTGCTGAAGAAGCCACAAAGTGCCTTCTATTCAGATCAAACCCAAAGCAACTTACTTTGCGGTGGGGAGTAGTCGTCAGAGTCTGTGTCACTCCCACTGCTGTCCTCCACCAGGAAACTGGGATAGTTCCAGGACATGCTGACGATGCCATCCGACTCATGCAGCAAAATGTGGGCCAGCATGCGCCCATGGCAGTCCATCACTATCACCTGTCCATCTGCAGTACCAAACAGCACCTAGAGTGAAATAGTAAAGGTTATTAGGAAGAAGAAGAAAGACAGAAATTTAACACAAAAGACAACAGAACAAAGATAGAAACGAGATGACAGATAAAGCCAAGAGAAATGCGTATCACAAGGAAAACAACTTTGAGAAATAGACATAAATGGGATGAAGGCGATGAACAAAGAGAGAGACATATGCAGACTGAATGTTTGATGATGTCCAACCTGAGTTGATAATTTAACAGCATGAAAGCAAAAATACAGCCTAACAAAACCAAAACACATTCAAGTCAGGATGCTTCCTTTCACTCACAGATGATCTCCCCTCAGGACCAGTCTTGGCTTCTGAGTGACATGTTCACATACTATAAGTGGCAAAAGAAAACCTAACACTTCTACATCTATTAGCATTCAAAAGCTGGCATAGTGCTGGGTGGAAAAGTCGTACCCATCACAATTCTGTGAGATGTGTGTGTGTGTGTGTTACCTGCTGGTCATCGGGGGTCCAGATACCGCAGGTAATCTGGCTTTCTAGGTTGATCTCGGAAGACCAGTGTCTCTGCCCGCTGACTGATCCCACTAAGACAAAGCCATCACGGTAAGAAATAAGAGCCTGGGTGCCATCGTGGGACCAGGTGAAGTCACTCACCTAGAGGGCACCAGACACAATAGTTAAGGATGAAATGATGACCATGACAGGATGCTAGTGTGATACACAGTTGGTAGTTATTAGAACAATGTACCTTTTGTATACACCTAAACGGTTGTGTCTGGTGTGTAACCATCATTTTGTAATGAAGAACTGAATCAACTACTCACTTTATGAATAAGTTTAGCAACGTAACACAAAAATGCAGTTTTTTGTCATACATGATAGTAAAATGATTATCTTTGGGTTTTGGATTGTTGGTCAGAAGAAACAAGGAATATGAGAATGCCATTTCGAGGTCTGGTGAATTAAACATTTCTGGTATTTTATAGAAAAAACATTAATTATTCAACTAATCATTGGTTGCAGCCTTAAAGACTGTAAAATGCTAAATCTGTTTAGTCACCAGTAAGAATAAGAGGCAGGTCATTCCTAACCATGTGAAGTGTTTTAGCTGCCCCAGTACGCTCAACATCAGCACTCTAATGGCGGCCAAGATTAAAAGCAATTTCAGAAGACTTTGAGATGTGAAAAGGAGCACGGCCTCTAAAAGCCAATGGCGAGGCATATACACTCTCACTTAGTCATGTCACTTTTGCTTTTTTTTTGTTTCATCCCAGTATTAACAGTGACTAGTACTGTCAGAATACCACAGAAGAAAGTGAATTAAAACACATGCCTTCCTGCAGACTGTTAATAATGAAAGGGACTCCATCAACAGAAATAATGACTGCCTTTGCTAATGTCAGTTTAAATATAAACACTTGAAATTAAACCTTAACCTCCAGGTGAAAAGAACACTAACTCAAACTTTATAGACCATGTATTTGAACAGAGAGGCCCTTGCTTAGACTCTCATCTACTAAGTGAATTGATCACAAAAGATAAGATGCCCTCAGGATGTGTCAGACTTAGCTCAGCAGATGACAGTGATTGATGGATTAGGCCTACTCATTCTATGTTCACTTGGCGGTTATTTAAAAACGGCACTCGTAATGTCAGGGACATTTTTTCCCCTAGTTGGAAATTGTGATACAAAAATACAAATTCGTGATTGATATTCCATTATATTTATGGACATTCTCATGTAAATCACTATTTTTTTTGTACTTGTAGTTTCTGATGCTTGTTTTGCTTCCATTACTGTTCTGTATTGCGCATCAACTAGCTATTTATATATACACCCCATTACATTTTTATGAATACTATTTTTATGTCTTTGTCTTCTGTGCCAATGCAGTACAACGCTGTACAGTAAGTACATTATAACAAGCCAAAGTAAAAATGCACTTCCATGTCCCATTTCTTTTTAATGTATTTTACCTGCGCTCCGCGGTCATTGACCAGCTCCACGGACCAGCGGCCCTCATACTGGATCCAAACAAAGATCCCTCCATCTGTATCGCAGGTGGCCAGTTTCTGGAAGGGCTCATTCCACCGCACCAAGACCACCTTAAAGACACAGAAAAAGAAAGAAAAGAGGAGAAAAGAGACAAAACTTATTGTTAGCAAGGCCATTGTTGGTGACCCTGGCAGTGTTCTCTAGTGAAATAACTATTTTCAGAGAGATATGCAAATTAACTAATTCCAGATTGTGTTGTGTATTTATGCCAGTCAAAGAATTTAGCAATGGCCTTCCTGTAAAACAGCTTTGGCCCCTTAACTACAACAGCTAATTGAAATATTCAACACAGTGCCTTCTCAGTGCGCCCTTGATCAAGATTCTGAACCCTTGCCTACACGCTCACTGTGAGTTGCTCTAAATTGGAGCTAAAATCCTTAAAAATGCAGAAAGTAAAATCCAAGTTCCCACATTTCAACGAGCTAAATTTAGCATCGAACCAGATGAAAATATATCACAAACTGGGTTAACCTCATTTTGAAAGAGTCGCAAAGGAGCTGCTAATATTCTGGATCATACTGACAATGAGATTTAATTATTCTGTCTCTCATCAGAGTGTTGTCTACCCGTACCAGACCTCTCTCTAAACACTGACATTTCTGAGTGTTCCTCTATTTGTAACTTGATAATGTAAAGAACAGATAGCTGATGTACATGTTTCAGTGCAGCAGGTTATGTTACAATACCGTTTGTCCAAATCTAAATTTCTGAATTCAAGGGAAATTTGATCTAAAAGGGAACATAACAGTAAGAGAAAAGAGAATGAGGGCAAGTTATTGAACAGTGAATGCACTGACGCCTGAAAGTATCTACAGAAAATGTGCTTTAAAGATCAGACGCACAGTAAACTGTACAGCCTCTAACATCAGTGACTTACAGATGCATGGGTTTCTGTATGTCAGTGGATACAGTAATGGATCATCATTAAGCTAAGGAATGAGTTGCAGAGGAGGAAGGTGTCACTGGCAGAGAGCAGTATAGATCAAACTACTCATAAGCTCTTCCTTTGTCAGTGTCACCCATCTTAAAAAGCACCCATTACAATCTCCATCCAGCCCCCTCCTCTCTCTGTGTCTCTATCTGTCTGGTCTTCTGTAGCGTGACTCAGCCTATTCCCAGAGGAATAATCCTAAGCAGGGAGCAGCTCTGCTCTCACTGAGCGAAGCACGTGGGCTGTACATGCTCAAACACAACACAGGGCAGGTTTTAGCGGGGCTTACACTCTCTGAGGGCGAGTCCAACAGATCAGTGGCTGAGAGTTGGATAAGCCAGCCAGCCAGCCAGCCCGCCCCCCCGATACAACACCACCGTCCCCCACTCTCCGCAACAAACACACAGTGCAATCTATCCATGGTCAAGTGGAACATGTGTCACTAACTGTGTGTTCATATATTCCTCTGGGAAGAGAAAGTTATAGAAAAGTTACGGAACTAAAAGATCATTCTTGCTCCAGCTAAATATACAACATCTTCCTAGGCCAGTGTAACTTGACTGGTTACAGTTGCGTTTACAAATACATCTCAGTTAAGAAATGTTTAAGAAAAGATCTTGCTAGTTAGTGTGAATTATTTAAGTTTACTATAGAGGGTTAGTTTAATAATCACTAATATATGGTGGAAGAAATCCCAAGTAGCTTTTGTCCATCTTTTAAGTTAAGATACAGTATATACTAGGCAGTTTTTATGTGCACTGTCCATGAGTACTGCTCCTATAAATCAAGTTCAAACAGGGATAAAAGATTTCTATGAAATTACAGTAACAACGCTGAGGTAACTCCAGTTACCAATCAAATTTATTCTCCAGAGTTTCCTAACAATTCCCTATTTATTACGGTCTTATGTATTGTTAAAGGGTGTGTTAACAGGGTAATCCTAGGTGAACTTTCTCACACAAACATGTTTATATGAATATACCATGTGCAGCCCTCCAGCGTAATGAGTGTACAGTAAGATTCATTGCTCTCCTGGCCTCGCTCCCTCAGCAATAAGGTGTCCTGTGAGCCAGATTTACAGTGTTCTCACTCCCAATCCCAGTGGTATAAATCCTAATGTTGCTCTATAGGTGTGTCTCAGCTGGCAAGCCACAGGGAAGAGGACACAATGAGACCTGGCCTGTTGCAGGTCTGCAGGTAAGGTCTCTATGTCATTCTGACTGAGTTGACCATGTTCACGGACCATTAAAAAAACATCTATCATTCAGCCACCGCGGTCACCTGATGCAGCAGTGCTCACTGAGCCCAATGCTGACCAGCTCTGGCAATAATATTGTCAAAAATAACAAATTTCTATGCTTATGGATATCACTGGGGAATCCAAATCTGTGTTTTTATTCAACTTCTGCACTGTGTGCAACCTCTGGCGTGCAAATTAATTTTCCAGATATTACACAACCTAATTCAGTTCCAGTCAGCGTAGACATGGGACTTTAGAATAGGTAGGAGATCCAGTTTGCATACAATCATTCATACACTGTACATACACTAGGAAAGAAGGGACAAAACAAAAACAAAAACAAGAAAGTAGCATTGGGTTTACAAATTCTGTGTCTTGCATGTGTGCACACTTTGCTGCTGCCCAACAGAGGTGAGAATAATCTGTGTATGTGTATATTTAGTTCAGTGTGGAGATCAGTGTGAGCTGGTCAGACATCCCACGAGGCGAACAGCTGAGCACCTCGCTGTGACGCAGCAATCTGGGAGATCAGACGTCACATGGAGACAGACAGGATAATAGAGAGAAGCCACAGGACAGTGAGGGGGCCAGAGGGATCACAGGCAGGAAAGGCACGTGCACATATGCAAACGCATCCAGCCTTGAAATATGTTTATTAACTATCGCGTGCTACACAGTCAAAGGCAAGTACTGCCAAAAATTAATCACTATGCAGTTGATTACATGCTCATAGATCCATTCAAAGTACATTAGAATTAAATATAACACAATCTGGCAATTTAAAAATTACACAGGGTTGTAGGAGGAGTGCAGCACGACTGAAAAAGCCTGTTTTCATGCTTACTGGTATTTAGTAAGAGGAAGAGACTACACATTCCCAGTGCCTTTAATTTGGCTCTTTGGTCAGTGCATGGCCATTGATAACTTCTGCTTGGGAAGTTGGCACGGTCTTCACTCCTGCAGTGCATTGCTGTTGTCATTGCAGCCCTGGCCTCTTGCTGGGACTTAAGACTGGGAGCTGACCTGACCCTAGCAACTTAACTAAAAAGACCAAATCAAATCAAGGGACAGCTTTGGGTTGCATTGGAGTCAGCAAAAGTGAGAGGACACGGTGACAGTGCAGCATCACAGTGGTGCAGTCTTGAGCACATGGGTCCATGGCAACACTGGTCCCTGGCACCAAGGACTTTCTTTTTTGCAAAGTTAAAAATAAGCAAGCTGGACTGGTAAAACATGAGGCGCTCACGTATGTACATACCTAAATTACACTATATACATGAAAGACGTCACATGCAATTGTATGCAAGTAAAGCAAGAGTTTATATCCTAAATAATTTTGCTAATTTTGTTCAGTTTAGCCTTTAATTGTCGTGCATAGGAAATCTGTATTGCAGCATGGCAATAATAGACAGACTTAATGAATAAAACAGAATTGAAAAAAACATGTTGGATGAAAATGAAAGATGTTGCTTCCACGCTACACGCTGTATATGAAGCTGATGGAATTTTTTGACTAATGAGTGCAGAATCATTTGAAAGTTATGGCTGACAATAAAATCAGATATAGTAGAAACAAGTGAGAAGGAGAGACTCTTGCCTTTCCCTCCCTCTCCCCCTCTACCCTCTCCACTGATTCTGGGTCTGACATGATATTAAATCAGATGCAAAACTCAATTAAAGAAGAGCACTGTGCTGTGCTGATACAAAAGCAAGGAAGGCAGAATGGGCGAAGCAGCAGTGATTTGCAATGTGAGAGGGAAGTGGGATGGGACCTTCAGGGAGGTAGAATCTGAAATGTTTACAGAACAAGCTAGTGATAAAATCAATATCGGATAATAGCGTTTACATTGGTCATTAAGGGGTGTGAGGTCGGGCTGCAACTATTCGTCGACTTAATTGACGACATTGATTATAAAACTTTGTTGATGTAAAGTTTCATTGTGTTGAGGTGAGAATTCAACTGTGTAAAACTTGAATATTGACAGTTTTAAGAAGGTTGATGGTGAATCCAAAATGTGCTTAAACATTTTCGGGGTTGAGAAGCTCTGCGAATCGTTATCGACTATCAACTATATACAGCGTGCTATTCTCGAAAATCCGGCTGCATTCTAACGTTAACTTAGCGCTCTTTATTAGCTAGGCTCCTTGCATGCTGGCTAATAACTTTTTAAGCTGGGTCTCCGACACTGACAGCGTTGTGTTGGACAGATTTGTTCAGCAGTGTTCCATGAGGGAGAGAGAGCCAGAGAGGTACTGGTGAGTGAGAGAAAGAGACGAGCAAGAGGAAGTGCTGCAGGAATGCGCTACGGTGTTCTGCAATCAAATACGATTTTCAATAGGCTTAGTTAAAAAAAAAAAAATCGAAAATCAATCTGTGCCGGTCAGCCTTGATATTGTGGGGGGCCACCACAAATAAATGAACGTATGGGAAACACTGAGTGGGGCTGGTCGATTTGACCTAAAACAAAATCACAATTAATTGAACACGTTACCTCGATTACCATTATTGAACGATTTTTTGTTGTTGTTGCATAGTTCACTGACAAGCACGGCTCTACAATGCGCCCATTTTGCTCGCATATGCCCCTAAAACTCAATACATGTGAACCGGAAAAATGATTTACAAGCACAATGTTTGAGAAACTACCGTAGCCATAATCCACTCCCCACCCCACCCGCTGCGCCGCTAATCTATCAAAACACCCTGCCCCGAGTAGTGGGCAGGGTGCGACCCAAAGCTGCTGTCAATCGGGTATGGAAATGTGTGACTTTAGGCACATAGTGAACCTCTCTGCAACATAAACAGCAAACATAAAGAAGAGTGCAAAACACATACATAAGAAGAGAAGCCTAGTTGCTTCAATATTCCATTTTTTGTTTTTAAATCTATTTTCTGTGTAGGCTGGAATAAGAAGCTTTTATTCAGCACAACTCTAAAACAAAGTGAACACAAGTGTGCATATGTCTGTCTGATCTGTGATTACAAACATTGCTCAGAGCTAAAAGAGCCTGCACTGTACAGGTCAAGCTGTCCTTTTTGGAAAATATCTGGCGGGCAGACAAGTACACCTGAATCTGAGAAAGCAGGGGATCCAAGTGTTTTCTCCAAGGATGGATTAACACACTAAAGCCCTTTCCACTAAGCTCATTTGGTGAGACCATTTTAATTCAGTGAATGGGTACTCCTCAATCCCGAGCAGGATCCTGTTCTTATGTCAACAGGCAAGATAAGGAGAGAGCAAAAGAAGGTACTCAAGTGGAAGACGTGTAACGGCAGGGTGGTGACCGGCATAGGGGAGGAGATCAGATATGTGTCTGGTTACAGGTGGTGATGGAACCTGGGGTTAGTGACACAGAGGAAAACTCTGAGGCAGAAATGCTGCACAGCCCATTAAAAGTGATGACTTTACTCTTAACTTTCCTCTGCTTGTATTGCAGGAAAAATGATGCTGCATTCTGGCCATCTTACAATCCATTATTATGGTCCCCATTAAGTCTAAATAGATTTAGTTGCTCTGCCCCACGGAAGTCATCCAGTATCCTCGTCCTCCTCCCTGCCCATTTAAAAATGGCTGTACAGGTCCTAGATCGGTGCTGGTTCTTGCGCAGGTACTCTACCAGATATATAAACTGATTTATTGATGAGGCTTCGCCAGGATACAACTTTTAAGGCATGAAAATGTCACACAGCACAAGTATGGCTGGGCAATAAAATAATTATCGCAACATAATTTTCCTCAAAAACAATGTTCAATATATTGTCAATAAATATCTGGTTTAATTAATTTGAATCACTAATTAGCACTTCTATGTTCTATTAAAATAGTTATTTAATTGAGATAAAGGGACTTAAAGACTTAATTATATTAGTTGAAAAATATTTTATCATAACAGTTTTAAACATTATACCTCAGATTTCTTAAGTGATCCACTGTTTGGCATCAAGTGTTTGTCACATTCTGACCATAAAGAAAGGCTTAACATCTGGTTTCTTCAATTTTCACTTAATTTTCAACTTTAAACTCGAAAAAAAAAAGATTTTACATATATTGTGATAATTATCGATATCGAAGTATATGAAATGAAAAATGAAAAGTGAAAAATGATAGGCAGAGAAGCTAACACTGTAGTGGGTTCATTTAAGACGGACTGATCTACAACAATCAGCAGCATCAGTAGAAGAGCACACCGATCCCATGAAGTATGAAAGTCAAACATTTTTAGAGAACAACAAGAAGCACAACAAAGCCATACCACAACTCAAGTGCCTTTAACAGCAGCGTTTCTTACAGACTTTAGCTGGGTGGGCTGCCCAGGTATATTTGGCAACCCATTTTAGCTTTTTCCAGAGAAACGGACATGGTGGATATTTAACAAGCAGGTAAGGCGATAGTAATAATATAGCTCACTGTACTTGTACTAAAGTGATAAACATCTGATCAGACACAATCAACAGACATGGTGAAGTGGTAAACATGAGCGGGCACCTGGGGTCACCTGGATGTGCCCTCAAAGGAAAAGCGAACAAATAGGACTTCTACCTTTGGGCATTAATACACCCATAAGCCTCATGGGAATGGTAGCAAGGTGTGTATGAACTGTTTCAGCAGTCACACAAAACTTCTCATCCATTACTAAAAAGGGGTTTCAGTTACAACAATTCATAATCAAATGACATTGTGCTGAGGACTTTATACAGGATGCATATTTTTAGCAACCAAAGTCAAAAAAAAGCCCTTGAGGCTGTCACTTAATGTTCTACTTTCTCCTACAGCATCCATGATCAAGAAATAGAAGTTGCAAGGTGCTTTACAACTGCGAGCAACTACTTACTCAAATACAAAAAAATAATTAAATACTTTTAATTAAATTAACATTAATTTGTTTTGTCCAATGTTTACTTACTTTTAATATTCAAATTAAACACCTATATATTCAGATTTTATACTTTTAATAAAGAAACCCACTGAACCTACAATGGAATAATACTGGAGCAGGGGATATTTCACTGGAAATAAAAGTACATCACATAGTGACGCATATATGTATTTTTATATTGTAAGACAAATATCACAGCTGACAGGATTCTGACAATTTGCCCAAAACCTTGTGCTGCAGCCAACATCTCCTTGTCAACATGCTGACAGTCATTGTCAAGCCTGTCTCTGATGTTCAGCTCTCTTTGAGTATGAATGGACTCTTAGTGACTTGCTGCTCAGTCTGCTCAGCATCTGAGTGTACTGTAATGGGAAAAAAAGCATCTGATCTGATTGTCATAAGAGGTGTTGATCTATTCTGATGCACGTCCCAGAAGGATTACTCTGCAGCATCAGAAGAATAGTCACATAAGGCACATAACCTATTGCTTTCATCTATTTTCAATTTTAAGTCTGGTGCAACTGACAAGCATGCTGCTAAAAGGTCAGCAGCTCTGTTTTAGATAACTATATTAAAATAGTCTCAGGACATTCAAGGCCAAATTTTCCTCTCAGATTTTTTTTAAACACATCTGGTTCATTTATTTTTAGTCTAAAAAGAACTTTTACTCAAGCAAACAGACGTAAACTGTTTCTGTGCTGAAATAAAGTTGCTTATGTTCAACAGCCATGAAAAAAAAACTCTTTAAGAACAAATAAGAGTTAACATAAATCCCATCAACCCAATGATCAATTAATTTAAATCAGTTTGAAATATAAACCAACAAAGTAATTATATAAAAGTATGATAATTAATTGACAAGACTAGTGCTTACATCATTAGTTGATTAACTATTAAAACTAATAAGCAACTATTTTAATAAGTGATTCAGTCATCAATCAATCAATCAATCATTGTTTCAGCAAGTTTTTCACTTGTTCCAGCTCCTCCAACATACAGATTTTCTGTTTCTGTTTTACATCATTGTAAACTGAATACCTATTAGTTGTGGACTGCTGGTCGGACTATAAAGCTATTTGAGGACCATCTTGACGTGTCACTTTTAAACACTCAACTTGTGCAAGAATTCCAAATACCAATCAACTGATACATAAAAATAATCATTAATTGCAGCTATCATAACACCAATATTTTACATGGACTACAGGCGCACTTAAACCACAAACAGGCATAAATCTATAATAATAATAATATATGACATGATAACAACAGTATGCAGACTTCACAGTGTCATATGTGTGTGAGCATTTTTGTTAAGCAATCAACCTCCATGAAAAACACACAGCACAGAATAGTGTAGAGCAGTTCGCTCCTTACACCCACTGTGAAAAGATGGTTGTGGGAGACTGAACAAAAGGTACATGACAACACGTGCACACGCTCGCGCTCACACACACACAAACACACACACACACACACACACCTTGCTCCCTTTGAAGCTGTTACCTTGTAATTATCCCTCACCCTGCCTGACAGGGGGATTAGATACATAGGGAGGACAAACCCTCAGAGATATGCCACAGGCCTTGCTTGGACCTGCAAAACCTTCTCATTATCTAAAGAAGACCATAAGAGCTTTCAGATCAGGTTCTAGAGATGCTTTTATCCAAAGCATCTTGTATTGCCATAAGTTCCAACATTTGTTTTTTTATTTTATTTATCATGGGTGGACTTGAGTATAAAAAAAACCCTGTTCTCCAGGCAGAGGCAGTGCAACACTCTACAAGGATACAGCCCTCTACTCGCCTGCCCTCTTCTTAACAGATGTCTGACAGCTTAAGAGCCGCCCTTTACTTTACTACATTGCCCGTATTGGGCCAAGTCCAAAAGACACATCAATTCAGACGCTCGCTTACATTAAAATGATCACAGGACACTCTGGTCTATACATCAACAGGAATTATGGTCAGACTTAAGGATACTGGCATGAGTATTGATCTTGGCAAGCCTGTACTCCTAAAGGATGGAGTTCATGTTGCATTTTGTGTGTGTGCTCATTCATAACATGACTGGAGCCAATTTACGTGAAAGGACACTTTTCACCAATGACGACAAGTGTTCAATGACTGTGCTGACATTTGAAGGACAGGACGGTCGGAGGACTCAACTTCTTCTACTGCTGAATGTGCAGTTTTTCAAGACGACGAAAGGTTACACAAATGTATTTACAGAGCTCTTTCAAAAATAATGTTAAAACATAAATTATTGTTGGCTTGTTGTCTGTTCTAAAACATATTTGAATACCTAGACAGGACCAAAGACTATATGCCAAGGGTTGTTTTCCTTGGCGTTGGACTGTATACTCCAAACAGCATCCTCTCCTCAACAGAAATGGGATGGAAAATGATGCAAGTGAGTGAAGAGATCTGTCAGAACTTGACAGAATTCATTAGGCGGTGTGATTTCCACCACCGTCAGAAACCACAAATTATGCATAGGGTGGACAAGTGATGGATTTTTCATTTCCCAAAGCATTTATTTATTACTTTATCAAATCTAGAATGGAAGAATTACTACTATTATTACTGGTGCTGGAATGAGGTCAGTGGGGACATTTTTCTCTCACTTGCATCTACGTTTCATGNAAAAAAAAAAAAAAAAAACATCTTCACAGATGCAAAAAAAAAGCACAATATTTATCTAAACACCATTACAGTAATGTCAGGGATGGAAAGCTGTATGGGGTCAATAATGGATGTAAGGGTGTGGGCAACATCTCTCCTCCAGTGCACTGTGCTCTATTCACCAAACAATGATGATGATGAGGCCAAAAGAGTCAAAACATTTGGTGAATAAAGCATGGTGTATTGTAAAAAGAGTGGGTAAATTAGAATTGTGTCGGTTTAACCTCCTTCATACTGCATGCACCAAAACACCAAAAGGGAAAATTCACTACTTGGACCACATTCAAGTGGGCAGAGTTAAATGACATTTCTGCGCTTCAGTCACTCTCTGTGGGGATTCATCCACTCTCCCCTCAGCTGCCTTATGGAATGCTGACACAGCACCTTGTTCCATCTGACCAACAGCTACACCCACTAAAAAAGAAAACGCAACCTGTGTGCAATCTCCACTTGTGCCAGCACTGCTAAATACTAACAGAAATATTCATATACAGGGCGGGCTAGAGACCCCAACATTACTCAGCTGATCTTTCTAGTAACAAAAGAAATGGCCTCAGTGCACAAGTAGTGGAAAACTTTGAAGGGCATAACCACGGAGAGAGATAAGAACGATGCCACTGAGTGGAGCACAGACATGTTTTGACTAGGAGGAGCAGCATGATGATCTAATGCAGTGGTGTCAAACCACGAGCCACTGAGCAAGTCGCGCTTGCAACCAAACACCACAAAAGTTGATTTCACCGATAACTCCTCACGTTCTAGTTAACAGTGAAATCACCGTTGTAGAAAGACTCAAAACTCTCAGCCTGCCATGGCACAAACCTGTTTGTGATAGAAAAGATACCTGTCCTAAATAAATAAATACAAAGACTGGCAGCTTCAAGGACATTGTTCTGCAACTGACCGTGCAGCTGGGAAGAAGAAAAAGGAAAACCGCTAAGGCTGTACTATTCAATCATATTTTTGTGAACCCAGAGTGCTACTAGTAATAATACTAGTAAAATTTGCAGTCAATTCATTATCCAGCATCCCAGGTGTAAAGGACTGAGGCAGCCTGTTTAAAGAATAAATATACAGAAACTGATGTTGTATTACTTTATGGATTAGTGGCCGATGTAAAATATTGGTGTTTCAAATAGAAGAGGGGTGGAAGTAGTGATCTACTACTGTCTTACTAAAAAGTGTTACTGTACTGTACAGTACTGTGTACTGTATCTTAAATGTATTAAATGCAAGGCACTCTGCTTTTGCTTCATCTAAACTACATTCAGAGAGTCATGAGTATTAGGCTACAGTTGCAGGTGCAGGCCAATTGGGAGAATTTCAAATAAGTTTTTTTTTTAATCTCAGCATCACGGAAATGGACAAGTACTGTTTGGTGGGGCATATCTGTATTGAAATAAATAAATAAATACAGTCAGGATGCCGCATTGCAAATTTTACAGTGGTTTATCGCTTCTTCTTTACCTATGCTTTTCACCATATTGCCAGTATTTTTACTGGAATAGAAATGATTTAATATGCATTTCCCCGTGAAACTCTTACCTCACTGTTGTGCCCTCTGAGGTTGAAGTTTACTCTCTGCGGGGTGGGCCGATCCCGTCTGCAGTGGCTGGACGTGAACGTGACCCCGACAACTCCTCGACCGTTCCCGGTAGCGAGCCAGCCCTCCTCATAGTAGCGCTTCCTACACACCGGCTTCTCCTTCTCGCTCTTCGGCACCCGGCCCTTCCAGGACAGGCACAGGATGTTGGAATCGCTGCAGAGAACCGGGCCATGCTCCACGGCGGCGAACATCCCTACAGCTCTCTAAACCCCCCGTGGATAAAAAAAAACCTTTAGGGAGATCGAGGGTTCTTTGGAGGAGTCGGTAGCGTTATGAGCTCCTCTCCTCTGCCGAGGTTACAGGTTCGGTGTCGGATGCCAGACAGCGACAACGGTGCATAGTACTTGCGCGTTCTCTCGGCTATCTCGTGGATTTGCAATATTGATTAAAAGGTGATCAGTGAAACTTCTCCAAAAAGCACAAACGAGGTCACAAAGCTATGGACTTGAGCATTACTGGATTGAAGATATCATGTAGCCGAATGGGCTGCATACACAATAAAGGCACTCATTCAAGTCATGTTGATGCGTTTGATCAGTGAGCTGCCTTGTTGATGCTGTTTCACAGACAAGGCAAAAGATGAGAGTACCGGAAATTATTTAAAATCCACTGTGGCAGATTCAGGATTTATGTCAAAAACAAAAGCTTTTTGTTGTAAACTCGTCAACACGCAATGCACCCATTGTGTTCAACACGTCCCAGGGCTTCCAGTTGATGCAAGTAACGTTTCAGTCCAGTTCAGTGTGTCATTTCTGGATTCCGCGTCTTCCTCATACGACTACGACCGTGTGTGTGAGAGGAGGAGCAGGAGTCCCTCTCTCCATCAGCTGTCAGCCCGCAGGAGAGCCGCTTCTCCCGGTAACGTCATCACGTCAGCCTTTTCTTCAACCCGCCTCGGGGATCCCATGGAGGACTGCTGGATAATACCAAAACAAAGACGATGTCATTCTCAACACATAAACTGTCTCTACCAAACAAACAAACGTGTTTTATATATGAAAAAAACGGTTTGATTCGTTTAATAAAGGGGACTACCTGTAAAACGGCACAAGCAGCGTTAAAAGCGCTGAAAGCACTCACCTGCCGCCCACAGCGGCAATTTAAATATTAATGCGCTAACCTAAAATTACTCACTTCTATCTGCCTGAGCAATCACTTCGAGGACTATCCTGCTTAGCGGAAGGATATTTAACTAACTACTCAATTATTTATAACAACCATGTATCATTTTAGCTCCCGTTTTTAACATGCTTAGTTACAACCACCAAAGCGGCCTCTCGTGGCTAACAGGTTAAATAAACAAAAGATGAAAACAGACGAGAGGTTCGGCACAATGTGTTTAAAGCACGAATATGATGAAAACGACGTCCCACAGACAAGACAGACAGACCGAACAGCGGAGACCAACGGTTTTGTGATATTTACTTTCAACTGACAATGAAGTGACACCCAATTTAACTATTTTATAAAAAATATAATCGACATTTAGATTAAATCAACTGTCATCATGAAAAAAGAAAGCATCCACACCTATTTCAAGATTAGAAACACAGCAAAAGAAACACAGTAAAAAAACGTAATCACGTAAAGAGACTCAGAGATGCTAACGTTACTAAGATAACTGACGCTCAAATACTGCTGAAGCCCGTGAGGTGATGCCATAAAAACACAAACACCGACACATCACTGTGAGCTGCCTGCTAGCTCCAGCTAGCTAGATCCTGGCTGTTGAATCAAGTAAGAGAGCTCTGTGAGCTCCACAGATCAAAACATGTCAGCAGCGGGATTAATATTTCCTCTGAATTGAGCTTGTTTGTGCAGTAACGCTAATCTAACCGAGATGCTCAGGGAATGCAGCTAGCGTCTACTGTCTGTGTTGTCCCCTCCACAAAGACAGTCAGTGAAAGCTAACCGGCTAACCGACCAGCTATCTGAAGCTGAACCACCATCAGCGGAGACTGGCTCCGTCCATCCGCCGCTGGCACTCGTCGCTAACAGGCTACGGCTAGCACATTAGCCTACTGTTTATTCAAGCGTTTTTAAACACTAGCATGTAGCTTTTTAAAATAATCACAGGCCGGAGGCGTAGTGGACAAAGTGGCAGACTGATATCAGACCTGTCGTCAACAAAGCCGGAGAACCATCAATGGCCACTGGAGTGCCTACCTCTGCTCTGATCTGCTGCTGCTTCCTCTGCCTGCAGCCTGCTTCTGATCCCTGGCAGGGCCCGACAACTGTGTCACGTGACAGGCACGTGATGTAGACCAATTAAATCATCACAGTTCAGATCAATAACTGTAGTGTCTCGACTTTAATCTAATCTTCGTTAAAATGAGGTTAAGATGATATATTCTTTATTATCAAACTAGAAAGTAGAAAGAAGTATCCAGATCCCACTAAAAATATCAATATTTTTATATACAGTTTATGGTATCAATATATCAATGCAAAACAAATACTCTATTTCAAGAAAGGTCCTGAATTCCTACTTTTATTTAAGTAATAGTACATGTTTTATCCTAAAAATGTACTTTAGGCATCAGCAGAAAAATCGCCCCTTAAGTGTTATATTGTGGATCATTTTACCATTCTAATTGCTGAAACATTGGATTATTATTGTTGATTTATTAATGTGTATTAAAATTATGTATTCCAAACAACAACATGATGGATTTTTTCAAAGGAAGAAGCATAGGCCTAGTAGTTGGATACATTTGTGCTGTATGGAATGGGGAAGGACACTTAAAAATGAGAATATCTTAAATAATGTTAACCTGCTTTGTATTTCTGGGAAGTACCAGCAAACTCTAAATTTATTCAATGCAATATATCAATCTAAATACCATGAAATGTAATGGCAAAGCCATAAAAACTGAAAATCATTTTTTTACACTCTTTAATATTTGCTTGCTTTAATGTCTGCATCTGTTAGCTTATAGGATATACCTGTTTTCTCTGTATCTTTGCTGTAAATTATATTCTCTATGTAACGTTTTACAAAAAGAAAAAATATGAAATATCAATATATGAAAATGTTCTCCACCTATCCAACTACAAACCCTTCAGTTGATGAAGTAGCTTATTCGCCTATAATTGTATAATAGTATATAACACACATATGTATACATATATAGTCCTATTTAAATACAGTCTACATTTAACATACATACATACAGGTGCTGGTCATATAATTAGAATATCATCAAAAAGTTGATTTATTTCAGTAATTCCATTCAAAAAGTGAAACTTGGATATTATATTCATTCATTACACACAAACTGATATATTTCAAATGTTTACTTCATTTAATTGTGATGATTAAAAGTGACAACTAATAAAAATCCCAAATTCAGTATCTCCGAAAATTAGAATATTACTTAAGACCAATACAAAAACTGGATTTTTAGAAATGTTGGC
>JAPMOB010219465.1:0-30068 GCA_029875015.1 Lepomis gibbosus | reverse complement strand
GGGTGGTATCAATCTCATCTAACTCGCAAACAACCATTTCCCCAAATATTGAACTATTCCTTTAAATCACTATGTATGACATTGCTAGTTAATCTAAAGGACTACTTACTACTTGCCATATTAGCCATGGAGGTGTCAACATCACCCGTCTGAGGGGTGACAGTGGGCTTCATTACATCTCCTAGTCCATCAAATACTACAGAAAGGAGGGAAGGCGGGAGGAACAAGTAGGGGGAGGATGGTAGAGGGAGGGAGGTATTAGCTTCCTTCAATGCAAGCGATTCTCACACTCGACAACCAATAGATGTCTCCATGGCAACAGAGAGGAGAGATGAGCACTGAGATGTGAGCAGGTTAATATAAT
This sequence comes from Lepomis gibbosus, assembly GCA_029875015.1. Taxonomy (NCBI): domain Eukaryota; kingdom Metazoa; phylum Chordata; class Actinopteri; order Centrarchiformes; family Centrarchidae; genus Lepomis; species Lepomis gibbosus. Next base: position 29,704 of record JAPMOB010219465.1, on the reverse strand, counting down.
ATAAGTATAATTTAATAATAAATTAAATAAACTCGATAGTAAATCGAGAGCCAATTGTATTAAGTGTATTAAGATCATGATAAATGTCAGTTAGTGCAGACTGTGTGTAAAATAACGGTAGTGTCTAGTACAGTCATATTATATCTGCCACAGGAGGCATCTTTCAGGTCACCTTATTACAGTTACGACCATGGTTATTTGCAATATAGGAAATAAGAACTTGTCCAACTTTTAACTTACATCGGATAAATATAAACCAGAAAACCATCATAAAAGCATGCACAATGTCAAAGAACACATTTTCAGTACTTGTTGGTAAATTTGAATTATTTTGAGGTTTTTACTCTTTGTGTGTGATTGCTGCAGAAATTATGATGAGGCTAAAAGCACTGTGGCTGGAATGAAGCTGGGTTAATTGCTAAAGAAGAACTAAATGATACTGCTATTTCACACACTCTTTGTAACCATCAAGCATCTGGTGGTGGACGGGACCGTCAGCTGAGCTTGCCTTTGCACCACTGCAATGCAGCAGTGCACTGTGGGAAATTAGCGTGTTAAAGAGCATGGAAACTCACCCAATCAAATGGCAGGAAGCAAGCAATGAGCCAGCCCAAGAGCCAGATGGAGAGAGACAGAGAGAGAGAGAGAGAGAGAAAAGTAAAAAAGCACAGATGCCAAAGAGAGAAAAATGCAATGAGGTTTTAAAGGAGCGGGTGACAATGAAACCATTAGTTTATTGCTTGAACGATAGAAAGAGAGGAGAAAGAAAGAGTTAAGCCATAAAGCAGTAGTATTGCAGACCATCAGTTATATAACATGAAGACCAATGGCACAGGACAGGAGATGACAAGGGGACAGGTGAGCAGGGCCCATGCTGCTGTTACTAGTTATACAGTCGTGAACGATTGCAGGAATTCCCCGAACACTAATATAGTGGAAACCTCTTACAGTGATCACGTCTGTCAAATTGATCACTAGAATCATTATTATTATAACCATTTTTTTCTTTTTCTTAATTTCTCATGCAGATTACCCTCTTATTGACATTTGTATATTTATTCTATGAAAATAAACTAATGAAACAGACAGCTTCGCAATTTACTGAGCTACTGACTGTAAAAATACAGTGCAGCTGTTCCAAACCCTTTTCATACAATTGCACAAATTAAATTACCCTACTGTGTAAATTCAAAAACACATTACTACAGTACAGTACATAAATTATAGCTTACTGTGGTTCAAATTATAATAAGGCTATAGCCTAAAAGAGTATTGAGCTGTTTACAAATACTGTAGCATCAGTAGTGCAAAAAGACTACTAAGCCACAGCTCGGCTGTGGTTTCTTAATGTTTAACAGGCCAGAAAATAAACTGTAGGCTATCAATGCTGAAGTGGTAGCTGAAAACAAAAACAAACACATTCAGAAAATATTCCATGTCTGAAAGACACAAAATGAACACTGTAAGTGGACTACTTCATTACTAAGCAAATATTTAAACAGCATTTGTAAAGCAATAATTCTGCCCTATGCTTTTTGATCCATGTAAGAGGTTTCCACTGGAACCATAGGACTATGCAAATCAGGTGATGCAAAGATGACATTAACAGTGACTTTACTTTAATGCTGAACTAGTGACAAGCAGAAAAAAAAAATTCACACCCTCGTTTTTAATGATTAGGTATTCAGTATGATAATGAGCAAATAAATAAAACCAAAATGTAGATTAGCTAACAGCAAACTATTTCATGAACCATTACCAAAGCTAATAGAAATAGTGACTGATAATCCATTTCCACAAAACAACCATTTTTTTAGGCAAACACTGAACAACTTAGAGAAGATGTCAATAAAGTGTCTCTAAAGTACAGAATATTATAGGTAAGACATCATGCAGTTACTAATGAATTCACAATAGCTACAGTCATGGATGGATTATGAGGCAACAGGCCCCTGAGTAAAGACAGGTAAAGGCACCCCCACACCCCTACATAAGAGCAAGACACACAGACTGAAAGAGACACAAAAAGTCAACAAATAATGCTGGATCTCTTTCAACAACATTGTCCGGCTGAACTTTTGCATCCACATCACACTGAAGATGAAAAAGCACACCATCGCACCATCAAAGAAATCCTTAGATGCAGATCATATTTTCTTAAAGCAGAGATATTCTGCTGTCAAACTGATTCACATAGGTTTACTAATGTGACTGTGTTTTAACGTTAACATAGTCACAGTATGTTGTGCAGCTCTACAATGAAGTAGACCCGTTATGTAATCCATCCATGGCTACAGCACACTGTGTTTTATGGAAATGGAAATATTTCTGTGAAATGTCTGCAACATGTTGGTATTCTCTCCACAGTACACACTATGCATGCAGATTGACATTTCACATTTTAGGAGTTTTACCTGACATAAGCTCAGCACCAGGGGCAGCAGGAGCAGCAGCAGCAGCAGCTGTGGCATCTCCTCCTGTGGACTCTGGCAGGTCAACCCAAAATATGGCAAACCATACCATGCCAGGTCAAAGCAGTTTGAGCCATTTCCATTGCAGCATAAGGGCAAAGAAGGGGTAATAGTCAGCCTTCGGCTTCATGCTGGTGAGGCCAAACAAAGTGCTTAGAGTTAGATAGGAAGATGGTATAAATACACAATTTAATGTTGCTATTAGAATTTAAGCCACACGCTCACATACACACATCTTATTATATTGCCATATTCAGTTAACATTCACAGTAAAGTGTCCACATGTATTTTTTAAATACTTCATCTGTGTTTATAGTCCTTTTTTCCCACTGGACACATACCAGAAAGCTTATTTGTACTAACAATGCTGTAAAGACACCAAGGCCAGCAAAAAAAGAAGTAAAAACCCCACAAAATTCCAGGTCTGAAGTTGTAGCTTGCAGTTCTTAAATAATTTGACTATTTCAGTATGACCAAGCTTCATCTCAGACATCAGCTTGTAATATTTCCATGATCGACCCCTACAGGAAGAATTTCTACTGTCACAGGATATCTATGAGTCTTGACAACACAAAATGATGATACACAGGAACAGTACAATATGCAATAACATAGCTGCCTAGTAGTAATATCAATGTCTAATTTTGTGTCCTTCTCTTCTCTGATGATGCGTTCATGAACAGGGAAGGCAGAGTGAGGGCAGGCAGTCATGTGAGTTACCCACCACCAAACAGGCTCATGATGGCTCCCGTGTCAGTTTTGGGTGGGGGTGCGGAGGTGAGGATGGGGGCAGGGGAGATGAACACATCCGCTGGGGAGGGCAAGGTGGAGATGAAGTGTTTAGAGCCCAAACACACACTGACACACAAATACACACAAACTATTGACTGTGATTCATTATAATGCACATTTATCAATTGCAGTTGCAGCTCACGCAGTCCATGCCGGAATGGGAAACAAGGTGAGAATGATTTAGTAAACATTTCAGACAGCTCAATAGCTTTTAGCTGACCCATAAGAGAGCGATCTCATTTCCTTTTTTTCTCTTCCCTGATCAAAGCCAAGGACAAAGCTGAAAAACAGACACGGCAAGGCAGGATATGAGAATAAGAGTGCACGAGAGATGGCAGAGTGGGTGCAATAGGGTACCTGCTGTAAACAAGTCAACACTGGGAGCGGGGTCTGCTTTGGTGAAGCTTGTGTCTGGCATGGAATCAAAGAGATCTACGAACACATGCGCACCCAGAGACAGGAATATTAAAAAGCGCAAAAATGGTGAGGATGCTCACACACATCCGCCAACTGAAAGAGGCCTTCAATATGTGCATGTCAGTCTGATGAAACCAATAAAAGAAAGGAGATGATGTCAAGCAGGATCAGATAGGGAAATCAAGAGGATGCTAATCAATATAAATTACAGCACAAGATATTAAGAGTGCATAGGACCACACACATAATGTTTACCGCTGAAAAGGTCAGTTGGAGGGTTGGCAGCGCTGGGGGCTGAAATGGTTGCAGTGGTGATGATGGTGCTGGATGCGGAGGTGAAGAGTGGTGAAGGGGATGGGGAGGGGGAGGGCTGGGGCACCACAGAGCTAAAACAGGCATCCAGCGAACTACCGGGGTTATTATTATCCACTGTCATCATGCCGAACAGGTCTAGACCTGAAGACTCTGCGCTGGTGCTACCTTCCGAGGGAGCAAAGGGGTCTTGGGGGGAGAAGTGGGGGGAGGGGGGAATGACATGAAGATTATGTGGGAATGTTGGACAATAACGTTAATACAAAACAGAACAGATACATATGTTTCATGTGAAGAAAATACTGCTATAAATGTGAAAGCTGAGGAGAAAGAAATCTGAAAGGAATGATGTGAGAGAATGTGCAGAGCTCCAACACACTCCTGCTGTCAGTCGAAACAAGTAAAACTGAAAATAGCCTCTGTGATGGAAACAAAGTGACAAACAGATGAAGCCAATATTTAACACATTCACAGTATATAAACCTCAGGAACAAACTGCAACTAAAACCAGACAACTGCCACAAGCAACCGTCTCCTTAACTGAAAATGCACACATCTTCTGACGCCAAAAGATAACAGTCAAGTGAGTCCTCGATTGCCATGGTAACAACAATAGCACTGTCCAGACACCAGCAGTAATAAATCTGTACGCCTACTGTCCCTGCAAACAAAGCCTTGAGATGAAAGCCTGATTGAAACGTGAGCTCAACGAGAACTGCACAAACAAACAGGTTACAATCACGGCAAAAACCAGTGGTGGGAAAAGTATTCAGATTCTTTACTTAAAGAGGTCAGATTATGCTCATTTTCAGGTTTATAATTTTGTTTTGGGGTTAAACCAGAATAGGCCTTCATGGTTTAATTTTCAAAAACACCATATATTTTTCATATTGCACAGTGCTTCAGCACCTCTTTCAACCCTGTTTTTTAGCTACTGAGTGAAGCATCTTACTTCTATTTGATGTTTTTGCGAGTTGCACATGTGCATTACCTAGGTAAGGTCTTGTCACTGTGTGTGCTGCAGCTTCTTGTGTTCCTCCACTGGTGTTTCTTAGGGAGTGCCTGACTACCCTCTAAGTGAGCATTATGACACGTGTTACATAGTGACGCAGATAGTTTACGGAATCAAAGCCTGGACTACAATCGAGCTGTTTTCAGGCAGTTCAGGAGCAGTATTTTCTGTGGTAGATGGTAACTCCCCTTAGGGTGGACTTTGGAATTTTTTACTTTGCAAACCTGTTACATGCACAAAAAGATATATAACACAACAAAGGGACAAGGGTAGGCAACGGAGAACTAGCAAGAGACAGAAAAGGCTAATTTTTAAAGTATCCATCTGTTCAGCTAATTCAACTACACTTGCAATAGGCTTCACATGTAATGTGTTACTTTCCACCACTGACTCAAACTCACTCACACAAACAGATTCACACAAAGGCAGACTTTGAGTCACCCACCAGCTCCAGCGTTGGCGGCTGGGGCAGATGTGGCGCCAGCCCCACCTTCAGCTGCGGTGGCAGAGGCCTCAGTGGCAGGAGCAGGTGTAGCAAAGGCATCTGAGGTTCACACAAACCCCAAGAGAGGACAGAGACACCCAGAGACGCAGATGAAGAAAGATGAAAAGAGAAGATACGGAGTCAAGAAACACGAGGAGGAAAAGAGAACATCAGGAAAATTGAGGTAAGCTTAGAGCATATAAGTAGAACAACTAATAATCAGCACGTGTTGTTACACTTAGTGGCCAATTCAACTGTAAAAAATGTACCTTACATCATTGGTGTCATTACGACATTAATGACTGACAGGTGAATGGACAATGGGAATACAAACAGGAGGCACTACAGCAAAGATTAATCTACAGCACAAAGAGCAGAATAAGCCAGAACTCTACAAGTGTTACAGCTGCCAACTGTAGCTGTAGCCATGTGACATGGTTTGATAGACTTGCTTTTCACTGAGGTCAAAGAAAAGCATGCCTGCCTATCAAACAAGGTGCGTTTGGAGAATGGGTGCAGCGGTATGTTTATGTGCAAGCAAAGGTGAGTGTGTGGCTGGACATAATTACATAATGCAGACATGTCTGTGAGTATTTATGGAACAGTGTGTCGATGTGTGTGTGTGTGTGTGTGTGTGTGTGTGTGTGCAAGAGAGAAAATGGGATTTCCATACATTATTATCCTATTTCATATGGAGCCCCAAAGTAGTCATTATTAAATACATAGATAATTACAAAATAAATAATCACATTAATAACTTGTGTAAACTAATAAATTAACCAATGATTTGTAAAACATAATAAATCATTAAAACACAGCTTGTTATTAAGAAATGTTATTTCATTATTTTCTCTGTTGTATCATTTAGTTGTTTTAATGTCCATTTTTCAAAAGTCTATCAAGTCTGGTATTTTGCCCAATGGCACTTTAATTACATATTACATTTCATAATGTCATGCTTCATGGCATCAGTGTTATCACTATTAACTGGATTCTCACCTTTTTAGCCATGCCTGCAAGCTAAAAGACAGACAGCCTCACTGTGTTGTCACCACAGCTAACAGGAGGTAGCTCACAGTGCTAATGGTATCGCTTCACTTTGATTCTGAGTGATATTAATCTAAGCTCGGTAGCTAGGTAGGTAACGTGAGCAGCCTGAGCAGAATGTAATGTGTTTATTTACAGCAGCAGCCTCTTGTTTGTTGATCAACTGCAGAGAGAATGACAGAGTAGTGTCCGAAAGTGTTTTCATTTTGCCAGTGAGCTCATTTTATAGTCCTCTACATGGAATTCCCTAGAGAGGGAGTAGTGAATGAGTCATTATGATTTTCGAAAACGGCCATTGTTGTTGCTGTAGCTAACAGGAGCTAACTAGCAAAATCTCGTAGCAGTAGAGGCTGGAAATATGTGATTAGCCGGAAGGTGACGTGGTGTTGACAGCAAGGTAAAGGCGTTATAGGAGAAACGCCATAATGAAATAAAAAACAGACTTTTGAAGTAAACATTTCTATGTCGAAATTTAGTGCATGAAATAACATTTTTCTTTCTTTTTTTTTCATTTTTACAATTTATTGGTTAATTTATATATTTTATACATTTTATTCATATAATTGTTTTTCTCATATTTATCTATTTAATTTTGAATACTTTTCAAGGCATACTTGGCAGCTGAAAAGGATGACAGTGTGCATCAATGCATCATTAAGACTCACTGTTTTTGATGATGCAACTTCGTTAGCAGAATACAGACAATATCAGTGATAAGTCAGCAAAGTTCTGTCTACATACTGTATGTGTTTGAGCATGCACGTCTTTGTATTATCATATTGTGTGATGATTTTAGGGTTGAGCTTCCCAGAGTGATTCTTTCGTAGAGAATTTTCTGGAAGCCCACTGACCTCCCAACAGATCCATATTGGCCGCGCCAGGGGAGGTGGCAGCTGCTGTACTAGTGGGAGGAGCTAGAGAGACTCCGGGTTCTGCCGCTGCAGGAGTGGGCGTTGCTGCTGCAGAGGAGGGGGCGGGCTCTGCCGTGAGGGTGGGTTCAGATAGCAAGGAATCGCCCATTTCTACCCGTACCAACGGGGTGTTCAAAATCCCCAAAGAAAGGTACCAAAATAAACCCCAAAAGAGCAACCAAAAAAGCCAGTTGAGTCACCGTTACAACAGTGAACAAAAGCAAGCCAAAACAAAAGTCCAATTCAAACCAAACCCAATCAAGATTTTTTAAATTGACCGACCAAAGCAAAATCCAAATTTTAATCAAATTAAAGTTGAAAGATTTTCCAACGCCATCCAGTCATAACCAACAAATTAAAAACAACCGAACAAAAAAGCCCCCATTGTAAACCAAAAACAGACAATGGAGTATGTGGAGGGAAGGAGGAGAGAAGGCAGAGAGAAACAAAGACACTACTCAAAGAGACAGCTTGAGGAGACAAACAGGGAGGTAAGCATGTGACATTTGTACATTATAGTGCAAGTTTTATGTTTCATTTGGGTTAAAACACTGACATTGTTTCCAGATCAGAGTTTGTTCAGAAAGGAGGATTTAAGAATGCACTAATCTAGACAAGAGGCTGGAGGTGAAGTGAAGAGCAGAGTGCAGCTCAAATGGTATATAAATAACACACCAATGTCTTGTCACAACACCTGTTTTGCTTTTCACTAGTCATTTAACGGCATTTAGCCTGTACAGACTAAATGACTACTCTGTGAAAACAGCGTGTCATTCACTGCTGTTCACGTCCAATGTGAAACCAACAGTAACCAAAACTTTGGTTTGAGGAGTGACACTCACCTGATCCAAGAAGATCTGTGGAAGCAGAAAACAAACAAACAAACAGGAACAGGGAAAATACATGTTAAGTCAAGAGAAAGCTAAAACTGTTTATGACAGCTCCTATAGATTGTATTAGTTTACTCTCCTAAAATAAAAAATATTTCCTTTACTGTAAAAGAAAATATGTCTAACTACTGTTTTTTTATGTAGATGTGCACTAAAATAAAATAGATTTTAGAGACTTTGCCTGCCATCCACAGTAATAGTGGTTTAATAAAGCCTAGTTTAAATGCTAGAAAGTAGATTTGCATTCTTTCAGATGAACCAGCTGCTGATTTGACAGGAAGGAGGGAGACTTACCTCCCCAAGACGTGGGGGCAGCTGATTGCCCCGAGGGACCCGAGGAAGACAGTGGATCCAGGTCCAACAAGGAACTGGAGAATGAGGCAGAAATAGATGCATGTCATTCAATTCACCATTCTTTGCAGAAGGTAATTCTTTTAAATGTTTTGTTTCGAAAGCACCTGGTTACAGAAAACCACAAACAAGACTAAAGGTTTAAAGTCAACCTCTACGAAAGGACAGTGGTGCATTGAGCTAAACACATCTTTTAGAACACGCTAAAACTTACTAATAAGTATTTGATCATAAATTTAAAGCAAAGGATGAGGAATTGTGCATGTTTTTGTAAGGTTGCAGGGAACATTTACAGCAAACAGACACTCACTCTTCAGCTGGCTCAGGAGCAGCGGCAGCGGCAGCACTCTCCCCAGGAGGAGGCTGCAGTGTGGGAACAGCGTTTGAAGATTTGGCCGGGGTTGACGTCGGGGACACATTGTTTGTCGGAGACCCCTGGAAGATAGACAGAGAGGGCCCTTTTTCAGTGATGCACCAGAGTGGAAGGGCTCAACATAAATATAGATTTTTTTAATGTGCCTCTCACCTTTGTTGGAGACCTGAAAGAGCAAAGAAGGAGGAGGAATTGTTAGTGCATCAGCTTGAACAGAGCTCTCTCTCTTAACTTATGGGTCTATTTTTAAATCTAAACTCAAGAAATCAAACAAATATGCAAGACAGATTGCATCATATGTGATCATATCAAGAATTTATTTCCAAAGCAATATACTGTATGTCCAAAAAAGAATAAACTGTTAAGTAAAGTAAGCAAAAAAGAAATAATATGAAGTATCAAATTACAAATTGTCTAAAATACTATTTTACGCTGAAAAAAGTTAAATTTGAAGTTTGTGCTAATAATCAAATTAACTTTGGAAAGAAATCTTCATTTACTGATTCACATTGCATGTAATGTGCAAAATACACATGAGGTGACTTACTGTTTATCAAAACATGTGTTTCTCGCATGAGTTCACACATGTTATCACATCAATACACACATTTCCACATGTAAATCCAGTAAGCTTTGGTGCATAATGTGCATTATGTTTCTATTTACATGGAGATCACCTATACTGTAATTCACATATGAATAATGTCTAATTTTAACTGCGGGGGGGAAGTGACAAGTAAAATAAAGCTATACAGTTTTCAAAGAAGTTAGTAAACTCCAAATAAACACACAGCATATGCTCACCCTTCTCTGGTGATTCCAAATCAACATAAAGAGGGATAAAAGAGAGGATGGGTTAAAGGAAATTATAGAAATAAAGCACTTGTTTAGGCCTGTTTCTGCCAACATTTCTCTTTCCTATGTATGTTTTTTGTGACACAAATGATAAAACAACAAAGAGAAATCCTCAGATCTTAACTTCTTTTACATTTGCTCTTATTATTGATCCAAATTCTTCTAATCTGGGCTCTTACTGTCTATCATACCGAGAGTAAGAAGCTTCCAAACTGAAATTAAAAGCATCTCTTACCCCTTCTTTCCACCCTTTGTGTCCTCCAGACCGTTCATGTGTGTTTCCAGACTCTCCAGGATACTGCTGGGAGCCTGAAACAAAATCAAAACTGAAGTAATCAATAAATAATCCTTTCCACATGTCTCCTACGTTGCCATGTTTGGATGTGCATAAAATCCATGTTTACATTTCCATTACTAGAAAAAAAATGGCCAAAATATAGAGAGTGGCAGGGCATTTTTGGAAATCTCACTGCAACACCCTCATGCATGTATAAAAATACACAATCTGAAATTCAATTAGGATCAACATGCCGACACTGCATCCTGTAAACAGGCACTCAGCCAGGGCACCCTGCATGTCTGTGGTTACCGGTTCCTCGAGAGGTTTAAAAGGACAGTCTTCGTCATCTGAATCTGCTAGATCCACCACTACCCCCGGGTGGAGACACTGGTTGGGGAGATTATGGTGGGTGAGTCATGTGTGTTTCTGTGTGTGTTCACGCACACGCGCGTGTGGTGGTCATGAGCATTACATTCTTGGTCGCAATATTTTATTTATTTACTCTCACGGGAGTAAATAAATAAAATATGAGAGCTGAGATTAACTTACATAGTTGATGTCAGGGATGTCGTTTTTGTCAACTCCAACTGTCTGTGAAAGGAAAAAGAATTTAACATCAGCCATTACCACATAGCACTATCTATAGTATAGTATAGTATGACTATAGATTTGTCAAGGCATATATACATTGTTATGAAGGTCACAGTAAGGACTGTTGGTTGTCTCTTACCTCAGCCAGCTTCATGAATTCGCCAATCTTTGTCACCCTGGTCAGGAACCTCTTGTAGATCTCCAAGGCCTCCTTACAGTCACTTTTCTTCATCTTGAAGTATTTCTCTATTTTGAAAAAATGTTGTTGTCATTGTGATTTCTGTTTTCATCTTTGAGGAGCCAAGCAAGAGTTCTCCTCATGGACAACTCACCTAATAAGTTGATGATTCCGTCGTTGTAGGATGCAAACAGTTTGACCAGGTCCTTGAAGAGAAGCAGAAATGCAGCATTGATGATCCCGTTGTTCAGCTCCTTGGGATGAACCTGTGAGGAGAAAGAAAACAGAAACCTCTTGTCTCATGATGCTGCATTAGTACCGTCAAACACATGTAGAAATCAAGCCTTTGGCTAAAAAAGACTCACATCGAACTCCAGGAGTGTGTCAATCTGAGTCTGCAGAACAGGCATGCCTTTCAACAGCTTCTCAGTGGTCATGGTCCTCATCACACCATCAGCACTTAAAGAATACAATAAAGCATTATATGCTCCACAGAGATAAGAACAGCCATTGGATATCTCACAAGTAACAGTAAGAGTGTTTTCAAAACTAAAGGTTGTTTTCCCTCGCTACAAACCACAACTTTCACTATCCCAACACTATAAAAAGTGAAATGCTGAATGCACTTCGAGAAAATGTCTTGCAAATACTACCCTATTTTACACTTTGCAAAGAAGATGTGCTGCCTTCAGACGACTGAGCAGACAAGCAACAAATATATAGTACAACACAGAAACAACTATCAACATGAAGAAGACAAGAAGACGTGGTTGGTAAGTGTTAAATGTTAATGGTAGTTCGAATCAAGGTTGGGTCACTTTCCCTCCACTAATAAACCACTCCAGAGTTTGTCTGGCACTACACCAAGACCATCCGTCCATCGACATTGGGCAAAAGGACCCAAACCTACAAAAATATGAATTGCCAAAACAACTACAGTGAAATTTGCTGGGTGTAATGCAATCCTACCAGAACAGGATCTGGGACCTCCCAGATTGGGACTGGCACCTATTTGACTGGATCTGACTCCTCCTTTGTCACTATCAAAATCTGCAAGCCTCTCATACAGGACAGGTATAAGTGGTTTAATGCTTTTTGGTATCTAAATATTTTCCCCTCCCCCCGACCCACCGGAACAGCACCCTCTCTGTTTTCCAGGACCCCCTGATTTACAAATTAAGCACAGCATTGCATCATCACCCATTTTACTCGCAATAAAAAACGGTATGCGACCCATTTTGGGTGATGACCCTAAGTTTGGGAAAGACTGGTCTAGATGGTCTAGATAAGCATAACATGTATGACATACCCCTTCTTGACTCTGGTGAAATCAAAAGCCATCTGGCGGTAGGCGAAGGCTTTCTCATTCAGGTATCGTCCATACCGTCTGATGAATGTAGACATGTCATAGCCTAAGCAGAAAGCATATGTCAGAAAGCAGGCAGGGTTCATTATTTTTTCTTTTCGTTTTTTGAAATTATTTGCAAATTATTTGGTGCTTAATTTTCATTTTAAGAATGTTAATTGTAGGATTTCTTTGGATCATTTGCATATGATTTCACTTATCTTTTTGCATCAGGTAAAATAACACTTTTTGAGAGCATGGGGACAGAAAATCTGGGGAAAAATCACCTTTTACTAATCTGTTCCTTTAATATCTTTACATTTCTTTGAAAGGAAAACTTAAAGAACAATGAGCCTTACAAATGGGGCTAAAAAGTTATACCACACATCCCAAATTTCATGAATTTCACCTGAAACCATTAGGAACTGCAGATTTGGCATTATTACATCATTAATTATATACGGGTTGTGTACACAAATAGCTCGAGAAAAAACAGCCCACTGCTGCCCTGTTACTTTTTTTTGTTTATTCTATACATATTTACGTATAACATTTATGTTTTTTAGCAGATCTAAATTAAGGTTGTAGATTCATTTCATATTTCTCTCATATAATTCTCTAAGCGTGCTTACAAATGTGCAATCTTATAAACGTGCATCTGTGCAAAGAAAAAAAGCACCAAAGGAAGTTGCAACCCAATAGAAAGTGAAACCCAATACAGAAATGCCAGCATCTGTTTGCATGCATGTGTGCATATGTATTAGTGTGTGTACAGTTACATGTCCAGTCCCTCCTGTCTGCCAGATGGCTCATTGTGTTTGTCTCTTCCTGTTTATTTTTTTGCATTGCCAGATGAGTGCAATATTTTTCTTACCGTGAGAGCCGGTTTTGTCGATAAAATTGCTGAGGTTGAACAAGGATGTCCTGGAAGCCAAGTACTGAATGAACCTCTGAGGAAGAGAAGGAAAAGCCAATCATTATACCTATCAAGGCAAGCGGAGGAAAACAGTTAGGTTTAAGTTAAATACAAAAACAAATCAAACACCTGCAATTGGAGCTTTTCTTTCTGTTCTTACATCACATAGCAGGTTTTACAGATCTGATTCCATGTATGAGTACCACTGGACTCATTTCATTAAGGGATTGTGGTCAAAGCCTTTAGTATTTTGTTAAACTCCCCTCAGCATCACACACAACCCTCCCAGCACTCAAAAGACCAATTTCAGCCCTCCGAAGTGGTAACCTCACAAACTGATTATCAACACATGTGGACTGGATGATAATAAAAAATATACAGCAACCAATTAAATCAAGCCCTCTATCTTATACCACTGAATAAAACTGAAGCATGAACTGAATTGCAGCAGATGTGATTGTTCTGCCTTTGGTCTCACCCACTAACCTCATTGCCGTGGACACACATGTGATGACTGGTGACGAGGGCCTTGAAGACGACCACCCAGCTGGCATTGGTGGCTCGCTCAAACAGCGTGTCAGCCATTTGAGGGATGTTCACGTTGGTGGTATTGGTGGCTGACACCAGGTCTGCAACACACAGCCACAAACAAAGATTATCATTCAGACATATTCTGTCACATCATGTGAAACCTGGTGCGGTTTTCTAGAAGGGGAAATTTCGAACAAGAGGGCATGTAAGAGGAGAGTCAACGTTGGTTTAGTCTTGGACAAATGCCTACATAATTTGTACTACTCTGATTAAACTTTGATTAAGTGAGACTAGGTGTTCGCTGCAGAGCTGCTCCAGACGCCCATGAGAGTATTAAGCCAGAAAGGAAGACCTGATGCACATACGAAATGATGCTGGTGCACAAGGCCACACACACAGCTGACAGTGCAGAAAGAGAAAAAAATGCTGACTCAGCACTGCTCTCGGGATGGCAGTTCAGACACCCAGACAGACAGAGAGGTCTCCAACAGTTTCAAAGTTTCTGGACCATTGTGTCAGCACAAGGTGGAATATAAGGAGAACAGGAGCAGGAGGATGTGTTGATACACTAGACTCTGTGACTTCCTCTGTGTTACATTGCTGTTGAAATATTGATCCGTAGTTTTATTCTGAAGACTCCAAAGTTCTGGGAAAGTGTGATCCGTCTAATTTCTCAATCCATTTCAGGCACAATTCACACTCACATGCATCAGTATTTACTGTACTCCTCCCCTCAAGTGTGAAGAAGTGTCCTATATTTCCTTCTCTGGGTCTAACAAGCCATTGCTGCTTAGAATAACAGTTAGCCAGTGACAAGAAAACCTCTTTAATTTCTTTAATTCTGCTCTTGAGAATATTAAGTTTATTCTAGAAAAATATTTTTTATGTATAACAAACACATTCTTATTATTGTTCATTACTAATTAATCTGCCCATCATTTTCATGATTAACTGACTGGTCTAAAATGGTGAAAAGTCTAAAACCCAAAGATATTCAATGTATTATCATACAGGGCAAAGAAAAGCAGTCGATCATCCAATGGAGAAGCTGGAACCAGAGAATATTTAGGATTACTCAAAACAGCTGCCAATTTACTAATTGAATAATTGACTAGTCATTCAGAATATCCACATCTGGGGCCTGTTTCATCAAATTTGCAACATACAAGCTGTGATTTGCAACACAGAACAACTTCATTACCTCTTGGCCATTTTGACACATTTCACACATTTATCAGAAACTGTGACTGAGAATCATTGCCGTAACATGACGCCGCCTTCATTAGCAACCTGCATCCAAGCACAGCTCACAGGTTCACACAGCTCACAGGTCGTTTTTGTAAAATAGGCCCCTGATTACGTGATGAGGATATGTACTACAACTGCTCTGTGTCAGCTCCTCTAAAAATCTAATTAAAATATCATGTTTTCTTATTTCTTTGTCTGATGATAAAGAGGAGGACGTATTTTTTACTTGATTGGCTATTATGGTTATTTCTCTAGAGAAAGAGAGAATGATCCAGACAAACAGATGGCCACTGACACATCCAAATATAAAGTGAGAGGAAGATGATTTGGTCATGCAGAAGACACACTCAGATAAGGCTAGATAATACTTATGGTACATAGATATATGGTATATTGCAGAATGTTTGTCAATCATGCAACACTAACATTAACAATTTCCTTTAAGTTCTTGAAATCTAATTCAGTCTCGCTGACATTGACAGCTGAGCAACAAGGGCAGGACTGAGTGTGTCCATACATAATGCCAGAGAGGAATGCAGCAAATATTGGCAGACGCCTCTGATAATGGAAGGAGAGGAAGGCCATTATATTATTATGTTGCACAGGCCTTGCCTTGAGAAGGTAGACTCCAAACTGCAGACCAGACCAAAAATACAGCAAGGGGATGAGCAAGAGAGCGTTAGGAAGGAAGATAAAGAGCAAGGCCCTCATGAGAACAGAAGGGAGTCTGTTGAGATGCACTGAAGTAGACATGAATGTGGAAGAAATGAGGAAACATAAAAGTTGAGTCTGTTCAAGGTCACAACAGGGTGGCAGGCTGGACTGAGGAGCTGGGGGTTAGGGTGGTTGGGGGTGTTGTAAACAGATTATTGCTAATTACTGGTCCTGGTCTTCTATAGTGGCTGCCTCACTGCCCATCCCCCATACAGCAGACACACACAAACACACACACACACACACACATACACACACACACCTGTCTCGACACCACCTCTTTCGCACCTTGTTCACCGTCTAACACGCCTCTGTTATCAGTTTTTTGTCACTGGTGCTGTTGATGTCAGAAATGATGTCAGAGTAATGATTATTCTTAGTAATTATATTCCATTGAGCAGATATCAGCTGTAATTGTCAAAATGTAAAAATAAAATTAATTTAAAATAGACTGAAGTGAAGTTAAGTCACCGATCTTCTGATCTTTGTGTAACTAATTATGTTCCAGTACATATGTACAGCTTGACCAGATGGTAACAGCCACACTGTTACATCCCTGATGATGTCTGATGTTTCTATGTTAAATGAAGGGTGCAGTGACATCAATCAGTTTCCCACTATGGCTCCCATCTGTCTTTATTAAGTGTTTTCTCTACCATCTCTTATTCTAACGGATGATTTTCTCTCTCTTTCAAACTACTGTTGATCATTCACTGTCCAGCCTGTTTATTTTATTTTATTTTACTCTTTCTTTGTTTCTCATACAGCCTCACTTCTCTGTGAAATGGATACAGACTACACTACCCTGCAGCCTTTTACAAATGACAGATACACACACACACACACAGACAGGGTCCACAATGGCTGAAATGTGATTATATAACATTATCATGTCACTGGCGTAGCTACAAGTTCATATTCATACTAGCATGATGAACACAGCTCTAGTCACAGCCATTCGCAGATTTCCAGCTTGTAATACCCAACAATAACTGTGTATGTACACATGTTATTATATGGTGTTGAATGCGTTATACAGTATACTACTATACAAGCCATATCATAGGACATGATCCATGCTTTCTGTTGCGATATCATCACCTGAAACAAGCACGCATTGACATACAAGTGTGTGTGCGTCTAATGAGGATTGGCTGAGCTAAATAAAGACTCTTACGGTAATCCACAGCCCACAGGAGAGTTCTAATAATGAACTGCGAGGACTCATACTGTGCGAGTCTATGTCTGTCTGTGACAGTGTCTGTGTAAGTGTGTCTTTTTCTAGTCTGTGACTGAGTCTGTTTGCTGTTATCATTTTTTATAGTTATAGCACAACAAGCCTCTAGTAGTGGCCATAATAGTCCAGATACAATTAGACAGAACACACACACGTACATTGTGTTGATGTGCAGATCCATCCAGATAGCCTAATTCTTGTCAGCTATCAGCTAATGCCTGCCTTGGGAGGTTTCACACGAGTTTATGGCACACAGTAAATGTAGTGCACCATACAAAAATAATGGAGGATTTTCAGACAGAGCCCTTAATTCATGTGACAACTCTTAACAACTCTCACGTGTCTGCCTAATATCTCACATGTGACCTCAATGTTTTTCATGTGACATCATGTAAAGGACCCGCAGGTGTTTAAATGCCCGGCACACTTAGCAGACCTGATGAGGACTCCTGTATGAGTGGTGATATTAAAGCAATACTTCCAGAGCGACAGATGAGAAGCATAGCATAGCATAACGCTGTAAAAAGGGACCAACAGTTAGCTAGGTTTAGTAGGAAGGTAACAAAATCCACCAACCAGCACCTCTAAAACTCACTTAACACATTAGTAGGCTACTGCACATCACAACAAGGCTTCAGGAAGTTACTGCTCCCTGCCAAGACACAGTCTGGAACATAAACCCCTGTAAAAATGTTTATACATGTTTCCTGTTTCTGTTGGGATTAAACAAAACAGAGACTGTACAATTTGTTACTGAGCTTTAGATTTGCTGCTAGGTGGATTATGTACCTTTAGACAGACTGTTTGCTTGCTGTTTCCCTGTTTCCTGTGTTTGTGCTAGGCTAAGCTAACCAGCTGCTGGCTGTAGCTTCATATTTACCAGCTAGAGATAAGAGCTTTATCAATCTTCTCACCTCACAGCAAGAAAGCCAGTAAGAGTAATTTCCCAAAAAGTTGACCTATTCCAGGGGGGCCGCCAGGCATTTTGGGCCCCATGACAAAAAAAATCAAATTGGACCCCCTCTGCACAGCTGTTGTGACTACTTCTCTAAGACTTAACTGTCCCATCAAAAGCTTTACATAACTCTAATTAAAGGCTTGCAAGTGTCTGGCTTCTTGTAGTTTAATATTAGTACTAGCACAATAGGCCTATTTACTGCTGGTTATTTGTACATGCAAGTCTGCATACAGGATGCAGTTCACTATTTGCTTCTTAAATAAATTGCCCTTCATGATGGGAATGATAAAGTCTGCATCTATATATGTCATTAACGGCCATAATTCAATCTAAATGAATGTATCAAACTGGATTATTTTAATATAGTCTGTAACTTACATGCAGGCTGAAGCACTCACTGTTTCCAACTGTTCAGCATTCAGTACAGACAGGATTTTTGTGTTTTTTTTTATTTTATTTGTTTCATAATTATCATTATGTGACAAAATAATTTGTGTTTGAATTTCTGTCATCAAGAAATGTTCTTTCTTTTTTTGTTATGAGCGCAAGAGAGACATCTCAACAGACTCCCGGGAGATGTTAACTGGCCTGTCATTAACACCGTGCTGCTCACCTTCTTCACTGGGACAGGGAGGCTACAGTTATGGGCACACTGGGCTGCTGTTGACTCATCTGATGTTAGTCTGCTAAAAGGGGCAGGGACAATTATTTAATATGAATATCTTGCTAAACGTTTCCCTGCACTTATTAAATGTTGATAAAATGTAGGCTAACACTAGTCTGTAGCTAGCTAGCTTATTTCACTGTGGACATTAAGCCAACAGGTTAAAACTCACAGACTAAAGGCTGCCCAACTTTCATGGTGAAAAACTGGGTTACAGAATGACATCCTGTCCTTTGTCTGTCCTCTCATTGTGATCTTTATTTCTGCCGTATCTACTGACTGCATCTAAACACACGTCTCTGATGAGAGCACTGAGGCAGGACCAAACCATTTCATGCAGACACAGGGGGGTGGTCGGTCAATATGGAGGTTTACTTTCTGGTCTAAGTCTGGGACTTAAATTTTACTGCAAAAAACAAGTAAATAAAAAAGAGATCATTCATTTTATTATTATAATTGAAATATATAAATACTCCATGATGATGGTTACATAATGTATATAATTTGATTAGTTTATAGTTATTTTTTGGGGCCCCTGCCAGTCAGGAATTGTCCTAACTTTCCCCCCCTGTACGGCGCCCATGCCTATTCCTTAAAGGACTATAGCCCTGAGATAAGTGGATGTTCGACTAGACAAAGATGCTAGCTGTGGCTCCAACAACAGCAACCCAGACATTCTCATCATAATATAGACTGGACAAATAATTTAAAAGTCATTTGACTGTCTTCAAAATAGCTATTTGTAAATTTCTAGTTTGTGCGACCACTCAAAGCGCTTTTACACTACATAGCATTTACCATTAACATACACTGAGCCTTAGTGCTCAAAATGTAACTAACATTCACAGACATTCATACACTAGTGGAATAGCCACCAGGGGTTCGGGGTTCAGTATCTTGCCCAAGGACACTTCGACATGCAGCCCTGAGGAGCCGGGGATTGAACCGCCAATCTCCTGAGCCACAGCCGCCACACTTGCAGTGTAATTTTCAACATGACTTCAGATGAATTTAAACCTACTGCCTTTGCCTCTTTTAGTTGACCTTCTATGTACCACGTGTTCTCTAAAAATTTGTAAGGCATGCCCTCCATTGTTCTTTTCATTACATCTACTGTGTCTATATATAGTGCATGACTAAATAAACTGGAATGTAAAATTGAAAAGTGAGAAATAACACCTGTTCTTCCCCTGCACTGTGGGCCCCAATTTGCGAATGCAGGCATCAAAGCCAAAAGAAGATAAGAGGCTTGCTCTCTGTATAGAGGAAGATCCCGCACACATATATTACCTTTGCAGCTTTTATTTTGTAGTTGAATCATGGGTGAAAAGGCACCTGTGACACACCCATATTCACACGCGCGCACACACACACACACACGCTTCTTGCTCAGGCAGTTCATCTTTTATGTTTTGCCATACACAATCAGAAGACAGTGTTGACCACTTGTTAGAATAAATGCTTAGCCTGCACTGCAACACCATTACAAATACATTCAGAAACACTCATCATTGCATCTGTTCGTTCTAGTTAAAGAAGCACACTCATTGTGATTGTCTCGTGCACTCTGAAGATGACAGGTCTGTCATTTGTTTTTCTTCCTCCTCAGGATCTCCCTCTGCACTTACTGTGCCATCCCTCGACACTTTCAATCTGTTGCCATAGCAACTGCTCTGCACCACCACAGCACACACCCACGTCCACCCCAAGGGTCACAGACCTATGTCACTGTGACAAAAGAATAAATGTGACCTATAGGATATATATTATATATGGATGTGTGTGTATGTGTGTGTGTGTGTATATCTACCTATATCTACGATCAAATACTGAGTCAAACATGCTGAAAGATGGGAGCCATTTACTTGTACTTTTTACTTATTTGACTTATTTGTTCCTATTTTCTGTCTAACTATATCAAAACATAATAAATAAATCAAAGTTTGAGGTCAAAGTGGAAAATACTTTTTTTTTTGTTTTTTTGAGGTTTGGAGCTTCCTCCAGCCAAGATAGGCTACGCATGCAAGAGAAGCACAGTGTCCTACATACAAAAAGCTTGTTGAATTGCCCTAGAAATGGAGACAGCATAACCTCAAAGACTAAAAACCTCATGGAACACAGCACGTTCATCTATATATTGCAGGATACGCTTATGAATCTAATCTAAGAATATTTCCATGTGTCTGGAGTGTATCAAGAGGTCCATAGAAGTGCTGTCCCGTAGCTGGAGACAGCTGTACATGTGACTCTTTGTGCAACAGCTAATCAAGTCCAGCGCTGTACAGTCAAAAGCAAAAGACACACAGAAAACAAACACACAGATACAGCAGAAAGTGAGAAAGCAATGGTCTGTGGTACTTTCTAGCATTAGCATTGTCACCTTTGGCTGTGTAAATAATGCAAGGCAGTCATTGGCTGATTATTCAATTATTCAGAAGGGGAGCGGATCACAAGATATATGGCACAAGACACAGGGACCAGAGCTGTCCAGCGGCTACACACAGACTCAGATGGACTCTCACATAGAAAAAAAAAGACATGGAGAGCCAGTCAGACCACCCGTCATCTGTATGCAGCGCCATGCCACTGCTATGGTTTGACTCAGTATTTGTGGTAGATGACAGTGATTAATCATGATTTGTCATAAGGTGGCCCCTGTTGTCATCTGGAGATGTGTAAATAAAGCTGTAAGGTTTGATCATTTAATTCAGCTGTGACTTTATGAAACCCAAAAAGGTCCCTTTGCATGTTGTTCAGACAGGATCCCAGTTTGGAATTTACATTTGAATTTAGTTTGTGTGCACATGACATGTGGACTTCAGCAGCTCTGCCACAATAAAGCTTCAATGTAAAGTAAAGGAATGTGGCTTTGCAAGAGAGGCGACATTAAATGGCCTTTTTCTGGGAATGACTTGTCAGTACCTTAAAATATGACCTTTTCTCCCTCCCTCACTCTCTCTCTCTCTTCCTCTCTCCCTCTGGGTTTCCATCATCTTTACTGGAATCTGACACAAAGGGTCACCAGAGGGGTCATCACCGTGGCTACAATTCATTAAGGTACCACACCCTTTTAAGCTAAGGTAATTAACAAAATGACTGATCATGGCCATAGCTCTTATGGCTGTCGTGGTATGTGGTCTGGGTGGATGTGTATGCAGTCTGTTAACCTAGGGCCTGTACAGACAGCCCATGCAGTGGGGAAGAGGAAGAAGGACTATACTTACACTCCAGGTGCTTTTTCTTGGGCGCCATCACTTCGTGAGTGGTGGCTTTGCAGACAGCCCGGGCCATATCTGATCCCGTTAGCTGGTATTGCGCAGCGGCAATGCGATCCGTGAGCGTTTGCCCCGACATTTTCTCTCCGTTCAAACGACCACCTCAGGAATGTATTTCACCACGAGACGATGAAAAAATTGTATGAATATAACCCGGCGGCTTCCCGGTGGTTCAGTAAGCGAATCCTATTCCCCGGCTGGTAGGCCTGTGACCTTCTGTGTGGGTGGAAGAAAAAGCACACAAAATGAGCACAAACCACCACATACACCTTATTTCCCCATCAAATCGTGCAGTCACGTTGACAATATGCGCGGTGACATGCGGGGACTTACGCAAGGTTGTGAATTCCCCTCGGCTCGTCCCGTTAAAGGCTCCGACCGTTCAGTTCAGCACCTTGGACAGCTAATGCCACTCGGTTATGTAATGTAACACACAACTGGCAATGAAAGCTATGCTCACACCCCGCAGCAATTTATTTAAAAAACTAGGGTGATGAAAAATGCGTTGCAAACTCTGATTGTCCAAAAAATTGGCTACCTGCCTTTCTCTGCATTAAAAACCTACAATGTCCCCTCTCGGTTGTCAGATTCCGGTGTTTCTTTCCTCTCTGATCTGACCGTTTCGGCTCAGTAGTGCCACTTCAGATGTTGTGGTCCTCCCCTCAGATCGACTCTCGAAAATGCGCACTGCTCCCCGGTGGTGTCGCCAACACTGCGCAGCTCAGGATGCTCGAGAAGAGCAAAGACACAGAAGGGAATTTCCTTTTCTCCTTCCCCCTGCCTCTTGTTTATTTATTTGGCCTATCTATATGTCCATTTCCTCCCTCCCCCCGAGCTGGTGCTTGGACAGGGTTGGATGACACACGTCGCATCCCACGTCTCTTAAAGGGGAGTCGACATGGGGGGGGGGGGTCACTGTACAGAAACTCACATCACCAAGCGCCAAAGCGTGACTGCATCGCACAGGTTTGCACGCACAGCATGCAGAGTGACAGATGATGAAGGTGAAACATTTTCTGAAAGATGCAGACCCTATAGTTTGCCAAAGCATGGCACGTGTTTAGATCTGGTTGTGATCAGCTAAGGAAGCCTAATATACCCGGTTACATTTTGGCCCACAATAATGTTAAGGAAAGAACAAACACAGCCGTTTTGTGTCAACTCTCCATATTTTCGTTATATGGCTCTAAACAGCGTTTTTACGCTTTTATTGATCTAAAATCATAACCAGCTTTTATGATTTTCAGAACATGCATTTAACAAACATTAAGAGGGGGTCTAATTTCATTACATTTCACAATTTCGTAGTCATTTGGATTGGTTGTGGTGTCTTAAGGATTCCCTGTGTCAGAGATACAGCCCTACTGTAAAGAGAGAAATTTATCCACGAAGAAAAGTGCACTGACAGGCACGCTGAAGCACGGTGAGCGTGCTTGCGTCACGGAAGACGTACACGGAACTGTAGCCACGTCGTCAACATGAGTGGAGGAACAGGAGAAGCAGGAAACACTTCCTTGACTACTCTTCTACGAATCACCCACAAAATAACACAGTAAGTTAATATGAAACAACTTAATACGCTTACAGTTGTAACTTCGGCTTGTCTTTCACGTTTAGCGCCGGAAGCGCCAGTTTGTGCGGTGTGTAGCCTAAATGTGATTTCAGTTATCGTAAGTTAAGTCTAAGTTACTTGCCCTGTCATTCAATAGACATAATTCAGTTTATGGAGTTTATCTCTTTTGCAGGCGACAGACTGCTGCTGCAATTTGTGGCAAACTTTGCCCTCTTCTTGTCCTTTGACATTTTATATGGCAGTGTGGTCTAGGCGTAGTTTTCAGTAGCCTAGGAGTTTTTTCATATGTGCGTAGCCTATAAAGAAGCTCAATAGATTGCTCAGTATGTTTTCTGTATTGTTAAAATTCGCTCACACTCCACCACATGCTTCTTACACATTTATGCCGTAATGATAGTAGTATAAAGTAATAATAAACCTTTAATATAATAATATAACTAACGAGGTTTCTTCTGCTGCATAACAAGCACTTTTATTTTGATACTTCAAATGTATAAAATTATTACATTTTGTTAATAATACTTCTGAACTGTTAGTTATGCTTCTGGAGTTGTGGTATCGCTACTTTTTCTTAAGTAAATCACCTTGATACTTCTTCCACCACTGACTGGTCTGCTTGTTGTGTCTTTGTAATGTGTTTCAGTGATGGCCCAGTTTCAGGAAGTATCAAAGCAGTCCAGTCTACACCCTAAGCCTGCAGGGTTGGTTTTGCAGTATGGCACAGCTGGTTTCAGGACCAACGGCAAACATCTGGACCACATCATGTTCAGGATGGGGCTGCTGGCCGTTCTCCGCTCCAAAAAGACCAAAGCCACCATCGGAGTCATGGTCACTGCGTCACACAACCCTGAGGTAAGAAAGGGATTTAGAAATATTAACGTCTCCTTGCATCTCAGCATGGATTTATGGTTTACTATATTTTACCCCATAATGTCATTTTCGTTTCATATTGTAAATGTAAAATTGACTCCACATCTCACACACACACACAATCATAATTCTCCCTTTCAACTTCCTGCCTCTCTCTTTATATCTGCACTTGTGTAGGAGGACAATGGAGTGAAGTTGATTGACCCTATGGGGGAGATGGTAACATCAACGTGGGAGGGCTATGCGACCCAGCTGGCCAATGCTGAGCAGGACGATTTGCTCACTGCTCTGACGGACATTATAGAGAAGGAGGCCATAAACATGAGTCAGGAAGCTAATGTGTTTGTCGGCAAAGACACCAGGTATTTGATGATATATGATATATCTTGTTTGGATTTCATAGATACCAGACATCCAGGTATCTGTAAAGCACCTTTATGTTTTATGTGTCTTAATATTATTAATTCTTACTGTGACTGCAAATTATTTCGCTCTACATTATAAAGTATAACAAAAGACTAAAAAACATGTGTCCTTTAATTATAGAAGCAGCAGTGGCAGCCTTTCACAGGCTGTGTTGGATGGAGTGTCTGCACTCGGTGGTCACAGAAAAGGTGTGGTTAATTAAATGTGTATAACCTCATAAAATTAATTTGTTTACCTACTTAGTTGTGTTGATCTCATACTTATTTCTTCTTGTTTTGTTCTTTATCTGCCCTCTGGCTCTCTCATCAGACTATGGTTTGGTGACCACCCCACAGCTCCACTACATGGTTTGCTGTCAGAACACACAGGGTAAATATGGAGAAGCCACAGAGGAAGGATACTATAACAAACTCTGCCAAGCTTTCATTCAGCTCACGAAGAATGTAAGAAAACAGAGCGTGTCATGTGTTCTTGTGTGATTTCATTCAAGCTAATGTACTTTTGGGTGCATTTGGGTTTTTGCAATATATCCATCTATCTAGAAATCACTCCTTTCTCCTCACCTCCACCTTTTTCTGTCTGGTAGGCGTCCAATTGTACAGATGACCAGAAGCACCTCTCTGTCGACGGTGCTAATGGTATTGGGGCTCTAAAGGTGCGCAGGATGGAGAGTTACCTGAAGAAGGAGCTGCATATATCCCTGTTCAATGACGGCAGCAAAGGGAAGCTCAACCACCAGTGTGGGGCTGACTTTGTCAAAGTGCAGCAAAAACCTCCAACAGGTGCAACTGTGCTTTATAGAAAGTACTTTTCAGTATTTTATTTGCACAGAAAAGTGCAGATGGAAATTATTTGTCTGTAAAGGAAATACTTTTCAAAAATTTCTTTAAAATTTTAGTATTTTGCTGACGTTTACATCTAGACTGTTGTACAATGAACTAAGTCTTAGGGAGGGAAACTTCTTTGTCCCTGTTAATACAGCTTATGGGAGAGAAGTGCCAAATAAACAAATGTGACCAAAAGAAAACACAAACATTAGAAAGATAGATGCTGTTTTCAACTGACCGCTTCCATCTTGCATCTCTTCCCTCTGCAAAGGCATTCAGATGAACCCAGGGGAGCGTGGCTGCTCCTTTGACGGGGATGCTGACCGAATAGTTTACTACTACACTGACTCTGAGGGACAGTTTCACCTGCTGGACGGAGACAAAATCGCCACTCTGATCAGCACCTTCCTTAAAGAGCTGCTCACACAGGTAAACTCTCAGATGCAAACATGAAATGAATATACAAGCACACATACACAAAGTCTTTGTAAATTGTGTTTTGTTTTTGTTCATACAGGCTGGTCTAGACTTGAAGATAGCAGTGGTGCAAACCGCTTACGCTAATGGCAGCTCAACACGCTATCTGGAAGACACTATGAAGGTAGGCCAAAACAAGCGCATTTTTTAAATTCCATTTTTTTTAAATATGAACAAGTTAACACCTTTTCATGTGATTTAGGTAATAGTTAGGTGTACTAAAACTGGAGTGAAGCACCTTCATCATGCAGCCCAGGAGTTTGATATCGGTGTGTACTTCGAGGCCAATGGTCATGGAACTGTGAGTAGATCAGACACGCACTTCATCATCAGTCTAGTGCAGTAATGAAAGGCATTCTTTTCTGTGTCTGTGTTGGGTGAATTATTAATACAAGTTCTAACAAGACATGTGATGATGTGTATGTGTTGTGGTCAGGTGTTGTTCAGTGAGGCAGCTGAAGAGAAGATCCTGCAGCTAGCCAAGAACCATAGCGCCGACGACGAGAGGAAGAGAGCGGCTCTCTTGCTGCAGAACACTACAAACGTGATCAACCAGGTTGACACACACAAGCTGAACTGTTTAAGCAAAGCAACATTATTATCACACTCAGCTGCAGCTCTGATCTGTTACTTTTATCTTCTGAAGACTGTAGGTGATGCCATTTCTGACATGCTGCTGATTGAAGCCATATTAGCCATCAAGGGTATGACTATCCAGCAGTGGGACGCCATCTACAGCGACCTGCCAAATAGGCAGCTCAAAGTCAAGGTGCTGGTTAATTTATGTGTTATAATGTTGAATATTTTTTATCGTGAATCCTGTAGATTTTTTTGTGTTTGTCATACCTCAAGGTTCTGACAGGCCTGGAAAGTCCTTGGATTTTTGGGAAAATGTTTAGTTTTAATGTGACATGAGATATATTTGAATGCACTTCACATCCCAAAGAGCTGCTTCTGATAAATATTTTTATATAATACAAGTTTTTAAGTCACAGCTTCAATGTAATTCCTTCCTGATTTTGACCAAGAGCATGTCTTACCTAAACATAAGATTCATTTTGAGTGTTTAAATTTCACCAACAAGACCTTAATAGTCAATAAAAAAGTATGTCAATGTGATATACCTGTGACTGCACTAATCCTAGACCTGGTAGGCTTGCGCCGCTCAGGAAGACTTCTTTTGACCTCTTTTTGCTGTTTTGTACACAATCTGTACTCCCATCATTGCCACTTGAATATATTGTGCATACGCAGTTATGATACACTTGATTTGGTTCTGTAGGTGTTGGATCGTAGGGTGATAGACACAACAGATGCAGAGAGACGGGCGGTTAGCCCAGCAGGACTGCAAGAGGCCATCGACAGTTTAGTGAAGCAGTACAGACAGGCCCGCTCCTTCGTGAGACCCTCCGGTACAGAGGACGTAGTGAGAGTTTACGCCGAGGCAGAAACACAGGTGAGAATTGTTTTGGGTTGGTGCTCTTTTGGGAGATTGTTCTGTCCTCTGCTGTTATTCTCTGACACATACAGGTATCAAATTTGTGTTTTAGGAGAGCGCCGATGACCTGGCACATGAAGTGAGCCTTGCAGTTTATCGTCTGGCTGGGGGAGTTGGGGGTGAACCCAAGCCGTTGCCCTAGAAACACAAATAAAAAAAATCACACAACATGGATCAGTCAATCGGTGCTTTATAGGCAGTCAATAACATCGTTTTCTAAAGTTGTAATTTATCACAATTGCTTCGGTGAGGTGATAAATAATTTTGTATTGTCAATTGCACTGCTCTAGTTTTCTTTTTCTTTATATTTGCCATGTCATTGTGAAAATATGGGACACACTGGGGGAGACAATGAAGGGGTTTTATGCTGCTTTGAGGAATCCTACTCTTGTTATTGTATTTGAAACAGGCTGCCTTGTGCCTGTAAACTATGGGTTTCTATGTGATGTAAATAAGCTACTTTACTGTATATGTCATAATTAAAACATTAGTCCTCTTGACACACTGATTAAAAAAGGTTTTAATGACTGTTTTGATTAAATTTAGGTCATTATGTGGTACTTCCTACTAAACTGAATCTTTTTGAAAGTTGTAAAGTGGCTGTTTGTAATTTTTGTTTTTTGGTTCAGAGCAATTAGAATAACAAGTTTACCTGAGGGGAGTTGTAGCAATTGTGCTTCCCTTTGAATGATGGAAAGCCTTTGCTACTTTGGTGTAAATAAATGATGGAAAAGAAAAAAGTGTGCATATTTTTCAGTGTTTTGAATGACGACTCTTGATTTAAATGACAAACCACAACTATGATTGCTTGCTGTTTATTTAGTTACTTTGAAAAGGCACGTTCCCGACACACAGGAAGTTTAAGAGCACTGAAAAGACATTGTTAGGCTGACAGGGAGCAGGCACAGCAGAGTGATGGGAAACATTGTGTATTGTTCTTAATGCAAAGTGTCCATGCAGGATGAACACAATCCTTTAACTGGGCACATGCTGCATGTGGACAAGTTGGATGTTTCTCTTAAATTCAATATTGAATTCTAGGATGTTCAAAGTATTGAAGGCACCTGAACAACATGACGTGAAACACTGGCATACAGCATATAGTTAGCAAGGGTTGCTCAGACAGAGACGCACTAAATGGTCTATTCTTCTTCTGTGTCGTCCGCTGCTCCAGAAATTATGATGGTGCGCTCCTGTGTGTCGCTCTCATAAGTGTCCCCATCTGTCTTAACTGTTCTGGGGAAAAAAGGGCAATAGGTGGAGAAAAAAGACATTTTACTGGATCAGTCAACCATCTGATTGAGAACAAAACAAAAATGTTTTTGTAAAGTCACCCTCTACCTGATGAGGACAGTCTTCCTCTCAGACATCTCAGTTGCTTGGTCGTCTAAGTTGCCGTCTGTCTGGGTGTCAGACGCTGGATCTAACTTTGAAGATGCTGCAGGGGCTAAGCTATCTGAGGCTGAGGCAGCACGCACGTCAGCACCGGAAGTGAGATGCAGGCCTCCGGTTAGGGACAGGTTTCCGACCATGGTGCTCAGACGGCTGTCTTCCCCCTCGATCAGCTTCCTGAGGCAAAAAACGGGAGTGACATTAGAATGAATGCTGTATATAAAATGAAAAATGTTGTGTGCAGTCACACAATGTTCCTCTGTGCCATTGGCCCATCTTATTATATTTTTCTACTGAATGTGAAACAGTCAGGTTTGCATGCTGTGGAAATGCCATTATGTTCTGTCCACCTGTAAGTGGTGATCTCAATCTCCAGAGCCATCTTTACATTTAGCAGGTCCTGGTATTCCCGCAGTAGCAGAGTGATCTTCTCCTTGGTTACCTGTAGATCCAGCTTAATCGACTCTATACGCTCCTGTTGCAATAGAATACAACAGGATAGCTTTATTTTAAGGAGCATTTGGCCCAGAGGATGTATCCTACTGTGTGAACAGCCTGAGTGAATATGAATAAATGAAATAGCACATCATGCCGGCTACCTGTAAGTCCTCCTCCTCCTTCTTGTATTTTTCCACCGTGTCACGAATCTGAGCCTCCAAATACTCATTCCTGGTCTTCAGTGCATCCAGCTCACGTTCCTTGTTGAGAATCTTTACACACACACACACACACACACACACACACACACACACACACACACACACACACACACACACACACACACACACA
>JAPMOB010219463.1:0-11418 GCA_029875015.1 Lepomis gibbosus | reverse complement strand
CCGAGGAGAAATTGGTTTTGGATATAAAGAGATTGCTACAGACAGAATACAACAGAGACAAAACACAGGTATAGGGTTAACACAGTTAAAAGACAAAAGTACATAGAACATTTAGGCTACTCAAAGAGCTGTGCAAATAGCAAATAACCATTTTCTAAAAACCGCTTGTGCAACAGTAACATCATATAATGTCCATACATAATATTCAATCACATATATTACGGATATGCAATATATACAAGGTTAAAACAAATAAGAGAGCAAAAGTACAAAAAACTACTCAAATCAATATGAATAAAGGCTACTCAACGAGCTATGCAAATAGCAAATTATCTAAAATCTGCTTATGCAAAAAAGTATCATGTCCACATGACATTCAATCACAGATATACAATATATTTATAAATTCATGGTCACACTTTCATCGCTGATCATTTATGAGCTTAATTGAGAGAGGAACAAATGATCGCTTATACCTCATGTATTTGCACAGAGGAACCCTGTACCTCTTTCCTGAGCTCAACAGCTCAAACTCTGAGAACAACACATAGGACAGGCGGCCTGCGGGCCAAAGCTGGCCTGCCAGCAATAATATCTGGCCCATGGCCAGATTACTTTGACAACTGCTGGTGCTGAAAGATGATCTCAGTCATGACAGCAAAAGTTACTGACATAATCATTTCCTCTTAAGTGATTGTGCCTACAAAATAAAAGCCCGAGAATGTCTTTGCAGCAGTACTTTGTCATATTTAAATGAGAGCTTTTCCTTTGAAAAGTTCTGAAGGGAATTCAAAAGAGTCTCTGGCTTGCTTGACACAACTCTGAAAAAGCCATGAGAAAGCGTGAGATCGGATTTCCCTGAATACAAAACGCAGGAATTTCCTCTGGCTGGAGATACTACGGAAATGAAAATAAATGTCTATAAAGGTTGATGTGGACTAATGACATCCTGCACATGCTTCACACATCAGTTTGAGAATAATATTAGCAGCAAATGGGGATTCAACACACAATCCTTCAAACGGAGTCCTGTGCACTACGAGCTAAACGGGCACACAGTAGACCCCTGGTGTAGGACAACAACACATCGGAAGACCCATTAACTACCGTAATATTACTTACTGCTGCTTGGTAACAATTTCACTTAACATTCGGAATAGCTGACTAGCCGTTTTATTATCATCCAATACATTTAGTTGTGCTCACATTGCTGAGCCTTGGGTGAAAAATACAGAAATAGTCTTGTTAGTTATATGCTGGTACATCCATGCGGGTGTGTGGCATCTGTGAGATGGGCTTCATCCTGCCGGAGGACCTCTATCCCCAATGTGAGGCATGTCATGGGCCCCCGGCCAAGTGCTCACCCCCAGCTCACGCAGCCCATTGTGCGCGCTTCTCTCCCCCCAGGGAGAATCAGTAGCAAGTCGATAATTTTGCTGTTCAGGGTGAGGAAGTGAGGCAGCCCACTCGCTCCATGGACAAAGCCCTTACCAGAAGAGCCGGAGTCAAATGACCAAGCTTTCTCCGTTTGCAGCTCCCAACGGCTCCCTGTTTACCCTGTTCCAACCGCCGGTGCACACCGGTGTCTGTGACTCCCAGTCGGAGTCGGTGTCGGAGTCGGTGACTCCCAGTCTTGAGGTATCTCTCTCCACGGATGTTACCGTCTCGCTCTCCGCCGGCACTCCCATCCATCGGTGGCCTCGTGAAATTGCTCCCCTCCATCATTCACTGTCATCTGGTCGTCCCCCTGGACCAAGAGCTCGTTCCACCGGACGAAATGGCTGGCATTCTCACTTTCCACCAGCGGGTGAAGTGAGACGCGTTCTGGCCGCGCTTCCCTCCCATCAAGTGGTACCAAGAAGGTGCTGCTATGGATCCGAGGATTCTCCGGGCTTCTATTTCCACCTATATTCCAGTCACTAAGGTGGAAGGTTTCACGGATGTGGGGTTTCCTCCAGTCCCTCCTTTAGAGCCCAACCTCACAACCTTTGTTGGAGTGAAGCCAGGGCAGATGATTGCCGGACTGAGCTCGCCTCACCGACAGATCCCAGCAATGCACCCTTCAGGGCCACGTTTCTCCACATGAACGTGCTAGACCTCTGGTGCAGCACAGAGAACAAGGCTGTAGCGGCTTACATAAACTGCCATGGCGGGGCGCGCCTCATCTGCTCTCTAGCAGAGCAGAGTACATCCCTGGCGTGTTGAACACAGGGGTGACATGTTGAGGGGGGGCCCTTGCCCAAACGAGTGGCCCAGATCTGGTGTGGTAGAGGTGGATTTGATTTCCAACCGAGAGAACGCTCAGTGTGCCCTGGGGTTTTCACTGAGCTCACGGGACGACCCTGGACGGCATCAGGCCACAATCCATCTCTTCGTCCATGGCACATGCACCAATGTGTCCCTGAGGAAGACACTTAATCAATAGCTCCAGTGGCGTGCAACCTCTGACATCTATAGCAATTGTAAGTTGCTTTGTATAAAAGTGTTAACTAAATGAATAAATGCAAATGTATAATCAATGGCTAAAGACATACCTTGTTCACAGTAAAATCAATTGCCAAATGTACTGATAATGCCAGTGTTTAACTCTTGTTTAACTTGATGTTTTAATACCTAACAAAACCGCACAGCTGCGGACAGCTGTACACCTCACAGACGCAGACTACTTATGTTCATACTAGCTTGGTGGGCTTATTCAACACGTGCAGTAGATCAGTTGTTGCCCTGGTAGCATGGACGTTACCCAGCAGACAGGATTATAATATATTTATACAATATATTTTTTCATCACTCTGACTCTAGTGGAAAGTCCATATGGCGCGTTTAACAACGTGTATTTAGAGATATATTAGGTTTATACCAGGTCGGGCAGCACACACAGATATTTGTCCCTGAGGCTTAGCCGCACTCCGAAAACATTGTAAACATTATCACCATTTGCCAAACACATTGAACCTTCAAAACCCCAATGTCCCAGCCCATCAAATATTCACTGAAATAAGTCAAATTGTATGGATTGAACTAGATGCCATCCACTGTAAGAAGAAGAAGAAAAACAAAACAAAAAAGATACCAGGTGAAGCGTGGCGAGACGCCGCAGTCAATAATATTGCATTCCACAGTTGATTCCACAGTTGCATTAACTGGCGCAACCTCAGACAGCCACAGTCTATTTAGCCGATGGGATGATGTAGTAGCCCATAACCCCGCCAAGTCCCAATTCCTTTGTCGAGTTTGTCTGGCAAGCCAGACAGAGTCCACTAAACTCTGACCCCTTCAGCTGTTGCACTCCAGACTTCCCCCTAAACGTCACTTCCCATTCTCCTTTTAAAATTCTATCTGGTGGCAAAACAATAATGAGGGGAAAAAACATAAAGAAAGTCCTTATACCAATTCGTTATTACACCACAGGCCTCTCATATAACAGTTGGTTTTTTACATGTGAAGGACAAACCAGTACACTGCCTTCATGTACGGCTTGCTCTAAACTCTGACCCCTTCAGCTGTTGCACTCCAGACTTCCCCCTTAAACGTCACTTCCCACTCTCCTTTCAAAACCTATCCTCTGGCAAAACAATGAGGGAAAAAAAACATAGCGCAAAGTCCTTATAACAATCTGTTATTACACCACAGGCCTCTGATATAACAGTTGGTTTTTTTACATGTGAAGGACAAACACACAAGTACACACAAAGCATGTTTACCATCACATTAAAACCGTACATAAGACAAGGCTGAAATTACAATAAGGCACATTCTGAACATCCATTCTCCCATACATTACATACATACAGGTACGTGTACGAAATTTCTGTGGTACGTGTATCATTTCCAGACGTACAAAAACACCCCAAAAGAAGTCGGCCATTTTGAATATAATGGTCATTGTTGGCGATTTACACACTTCATACTTTAAGTAACTCCTCCTAGAGAATTAATCTGATCGACTTTAAATTTTCGTTGTGCAGTCTAAAACCATTGCCAATTAAGTTGTACAAATGGTGAGTTTTTGTCTATGAGTGTGGCCATGGTGTGTTGTCAAAAATCAACATTTTGCCATGAAAGAACACATTGTTATAACTTCAGTGTACATGCTCACATCTGTAGCAAACGTGATTGATAACTTTCCTGCCCCGAACACATCTACTGGCAACAGGAAGTAAATGCTGTACTAGACTTCATCATGCGAGTTAAATACAATTTTCACTGGGTATTCCACACTAGACATACTAAGACATACACATAGTTACACATAGCTCTATAGTGCCACATAAGGGACACAGAAACTGAAGTTTAATTCCTCTGTGGAAATTTTGACTTCTTTTATGGTTATTTCATAAACTTATGTTTCTTTGGTAAACCTCCTTGACTCTTTTGATTATGTTAAACCACTCTTTTAATGAGCTTTGGTGGGGGTTGTAAAACATGAAGTCAATCTCATTATGCTGCTAGAGCAAATGGTGTTATGAGAGTTCATCCTCTGGGGACAATGAATTTCTGTACTAAACTTAATGGCAATCCATGAGTTATTGGGATATTTCAATCTGGACCAAAATGGTGGACCAACAGACAGACTAAAATTGCCATCCCTAGAACCACGCTTCTAGTATGACTTAAAAGCAGCTACACTGTGAATGATCGCACAATAACTTGGAATATACAGTAAGAAAAAGTAAGTACAGTACGCTAAGTGTCTTTAGTTTTTTCTTTTACTGCCAACATCAGAAGCTAGCTCGGATCTTTTATGATTGCTCTGTTCTATTGAGAACTTGCTCATTTCGAGCACTGCACACGAGACAGTCTAACAGTGAAGGTTCTGTTGTGTAATGTTTGTTCACTGCTGGTGAAGAGTTAGCTCATCCACTGTTTTCCTCATTATGGTCTCTGTGGTTGCTAAGGTCACACAGCAAGCCATAATGGCAAGTTTAAAAGGTTGACTGTCATCAACTCAGACAGCATTGGTACATAACCCTGCATGTTTTTGTCTTGCAAAAAAACATTGAATTTATTTCCTCTTTTGATTAATAAAGTATGTCTTTTCTTCTTCTATGTTCTTGCCACTGCGACATGCTTTAGTGGCATGGTTGCCATCAGGTTTACATAGATGAAGATGGTAGTGGAGGCAACCATTCACTGTCTGAAAATACCTTTAGATGTTTGATTATTCAGGTAGTTAACTCTTCAGCATGGTAGCTAATTTCTTGCTAGAGCAAAGGGCTCTAAAACCAGTGGCTTAAACTGTCAGTCATTAAAACTTGTTGCAAACTGTTTGCTGTATGGAGCAGCTCAACACTGCTCGACCGTCTGATTTTGACTGTATAAAGAAGTGGTCGTAGCCACTGTGATGTCACCCATTGGTTTGTGGACTAGCAATTTGAAGTCTTGAGTTTAAGTTTTACTCCTTTTAAAATCATTCCTTCTTTCACACCAGGGAGTCTCTTCATATTTATAGTAAAATTAAGAGTCACCGTGTCATGGAATCCCGGTGGGTCTAAAACTCTATTAGATTTCACTCTGACAGATGTCTTTTTTAATTCAAACCCGTAATCCATCATTGGGCACTGCTGATGTCAAGGGAAATAGCTTCCTTGTTACTTTAAAGCAATCACTTTTGTTATTCGCAGCAGGTCTCAGGTCAAGTACTGTTTGGATTGCAAATTGCTGAAAAGTAACAATATATTTTGTGCTGAGACTGTTTGATGTAGGAGTTTAAACTTTCCGACACTCTTATCAATTCTCAGCTAGTTTCCTGGCAAATGGTCCATGACATTACTGCTGTTGTGGAGTCATAGAAGTCCATCCATCCATCGTCAACCGCTTATCCCACGTACAGGGTCGTGGGGGGCTGAAGCCAATCCCAGCTGACATTGGGCGAAAGGCAGGGTACACCCGGGACAGGTCGCCAGTCCATCGCAGGGCCACACATAGACAAACAACCACTCACACCCACACCTAAGGCCAATTTAGGGTCACCAATCAACCTAGCCAGCATGTCTTTGGGAGGAAGCCGGAGCACCCGGAGAGAACCGACTCAGACATGGGGGGAACATGCAAAGTCCGGTAACCCACGACCTTCCTGCTATGAGGCAGTGCTAACCACAACTCATAGAATTGCCATAAAAAATAATAAAACAATAAATAACTAATGTAAAAAATGTGATAATACAAAGAGAAATTAAAGAAAACGTGTAAATATCAACACAATAATAAAATATAAAAGAAGAATCAAGAATTTCTAGGGACATTGCAGTGACTGAAAATGTTGTACTTTGCTATCAGCAAGATGCCCTTCTTCTCCACGGACGCCTTCCACAAACTTCTACAGAAAATTGCAGTGCTGGAAGCCACAATCCACTGTTTAGAAGTCAAC
Source organism: Lepomis gibbosus (assembly GCA_029875015.1). Classification (NCBI taxonomy): domain Eukaryota; kingdom Metazoa; phylum Chordata; class Actinopteri; order Centrarchiformes; family Centrarchidae; genus Lepomis; species Lepomis gibbosus. The sequence continues at coordinate 5,048 of JAPMOB010219463.1, read as the reverse complement.
ATGGAAGGAAACGGACCATGTGGGAACGACTACTTTACCATGGACCCAAAACAGTGAACAAGTTCATGCAAGCACACAGCTAATTAGCACCAACAAGACTACAAAGAAACCAGAGGGCTGTGTTCTTAGTAGGACACAGCTGTTTGTGCCACAACAATCTTTACTGTTTTTGCATTTCTGTGTGGTTATTGTGTTGGCTGTTTCCCACTTTCTTTCTCTCTCTCTCTCTTTTTACTTTTGCCACGTGCTTGCTCATGGAGGGAATTGTTGGGTTGCTGTAAATAATATTCCAAAGAGTATAGTCTAGACCTGGGCCCTGTTTCAGAAAGCAGGCTTAACAAACTCTGAGCTTATCCCTGAGCTCTGGGTTGATTGAGCCTGAGGTGGGAAACTCTGAATTTTCGGTTCCAGATCAGCTGATCAGCATAAGTTCAATTAACACTGAGCATGTTGAGCCTGATGGAAGCGCATATATTGGGATGAAAACAAGTCATGATCAATGGAGTGTATAAAGTGTGACTTTATTTTGACTTACACAACGTAGTTGACTATTTTGCATGTAGTGACATATGTAATGAACTTATTTATGCCTATGTTTTGGGCTGTAAGCCTCTTCAACAGAGACAGCATGATATAAGCAATTACTAATGTAGGAAACAGCAGACACTTGAACATAATCATTTGCATCAGTATGTCAAAGTATTTGCAATTTGTTCAAAATAATGAGAAATGAGAAATTGCTTTTATGATGTGCAAAAGTGATGAGATAATGTGGAGGTTGAACAAGTAGTTTTGAGAATTTCAATTTTGATCTGAGACGTACTAAAATTTGTTGCAGTTATGGCACCCGGCCCCTCCCCCCACTCTACAACAGTGTCAGAATAATCCTCTGTCCCAGCTTTTATCAAGCTGGGGAGCCAAGCACATCCACGTAGTTGTGTAGAAAATACAGCAGGCTCTAACTGATAAGTGCTGGGTCCAGGCTACAAGGAAAATGGGACTTGTGGTGCTTCCCGGGACTCAGTTCCTGTAATACAGTGGCTGTTGCTCTGGAGCTAGAGAGGGTCATCCACTAATCAGAAGTTTGGTGGTATTTGCAAATACAGCACCAATTCCTCATCTGCTACACCCTGTTGCAAAAAATAGTTTAGATAATGCTTTTGACACACTAAATAAAGCTTTATTGAACACCAGTTCTTTGAGGAAAAACATTTTTAATCAATGTTTTTATACTCAAGCACAATTTCATGTTTTTAACTGAACCTTGTTAGAGCAAGATAACAGTGCAGCTGTTGTTATCGAGTCTACCCCTCCCAACTTCAAAATTATGACTGAAGCTAGAGTGCTTAAGAAGCAGGTGGATTTTCCATTTTGTTTAATAACTCCCACCAATTAAAAAAGATTTATTTCGGAAATGTTGCTTGTTTTGATTAAGTGGCTCTTCAATTCAATGCATGAAAAGTTAATAGCAGGTTTTCCCATGGAAGTTCAGGTTAACTTCACAACTTAACTTCAGGCTGCACAATTTTTGTCAGCACCAAAAACAGTTTGACATGGGCTTGGTTATCTGTGTTGCCTCCACAACTCTGAGGGGAATTGCAAGCGCCATGATGCTGAGCAAGGGTAAAATTCACAGAATAGTATGTATTAATGTAAAGCAAAGACTGCTTGCCTTACAATGAGGTGGTCACATCCATTTTGGTCTCCGGATTTACATGGTGTGGATTAATAACTTTTTAATTTGGTGTATTATTTTTTTTAATTTTTTTTTTTACTGTGGCTATTTTGTTATAACACACTAACCTTTGTTTTCTATCTGCTTGCAATGGGGCTTCACTGTGAGACAGTATGCAGGAACTTCTTGTACAGTCAGCCAGATCTTGCTGCTAGGGTGACAGCCTTTAAGAGTTCTGCCCGGTGTGCCGGAGTCAGTTGATTCCTGGTGTTAGACAGGTAAATCTGATCTGAATTTCGAAACGTTTTCAAGAGGAACATTTTCCAATGCAAGGTTAGCCAAAAAATGTCAACAAGGTTACTGACTGTGGCTATGATTGTAAATATGTCCTTTAAAAAATATTGTAATATAACTACATACACATGTCAGTGTACTGTACAAATATTGTAAATCAACACATTTATTGTATAAATGACCAAATTTTTCTCTCTCACATTTTCAATTGCCCACCTAGGACTTCCAGGAACTCTGCGGTCTCCTTGAATCAAGTGACATTTTGGACCTCTACTGATGCAACTCTCTCTCTAAAGGGCTCTCTCTAAAGTGCTATGCATGTGCAACTGCCAACAAAGATCTTTTACAAGTGACATGCATCACTCTATAGCTAAAATGGAGCAATCAACAAACAGGGTGAAAAGAGGTGCAACAAAGTGCAGTATGATCAAAAATATGGTGTTTTTAAAAAATGAAACAACGTAAACCTGTTGTGGTAAACCCCTAAATAAAATGACCAGAAAATGAGCATAATATGAGCATGCATGCACACACACACATGCACAATCACAAAAATTAAAAAAAAACCTGGTGCACACTGTCACGCTGGCACGGGCAGGGAGGTGACAGCTCGTGTTGTGTAAATGTGTTTGAGTTATTTTGCCCCTTTTTGTGTGTTTGAGAGATGCTTGGTGGGTTTTAGTTTGGTTTGTCTTTTGGTGTTCCCTGCCCTCTTCCTCTCTTTTCCACCCCTCTCCTTCAGGGCGGAGCTCTGAGCCATTGGCTTGGGGAGCTGGGCATTTTCCTCCAGGTGCAGGCAATCTACTCCTCACACCTGTCTTCTGCTACCCTCTGGACCGACTTATATACCACACCATCTCCTCAGTTCCCCACCGGATTATTAGTCGAGTTGTAGGTAACGCTACGACCTGCCTAAACCTGCCTCTTGAAATTTGCTTTGTGTTTGACCCTGTGTTCCCTATGCCCTGTTTAGAATCTTTGAAGACCCCTGCTCAACCTAGAGTGTAATGGTAACTCAGCCTCACGGAACGTCTGTCTGGAGACCATCTCTCTGCCTATGCTCTTCCCTGCCGGATCTGTTTTCCATTCAGGCTTGCCTTGCTCTTTTCTGCCCCACCACACCGGAGGAATCCAACCCCCCTACACCTACCAAGCTCTTTTCACCTTGTTCAATAAACAGAGTAAATACTTTCCTGAACTGAGTCCGAGTCTGCGTTTGGGTTCAAACTACTAAAAACCGTGACACTCACATGGCTCCATAATATGTTTGGCAAAAATTAAAGAATTTCATGCATCGGCCTATAATGGGAAAAGGTTAAATCTGGTAGAATACAGTAAAAATGTCAAATATAACTACTTTTCTTCTAAATGGAATGCTTACATTACAGAATGTATGGTTTTATACTGTAATGGCAGTCAGAGTAAGCAGCCTGATTTGAATGGAAGTCAATGGGGCCCTTTTTTGCCACAAAGGTGTCCAGAGGGAGTATTTTGCAAATTTCTCAAGTAATTCAACTGGTATTTACAGGGTTAAAATCCTGAAAATAATTGAATATGTAGTATTTTTAAGCAAGGAAGAGGTTTTTGAAGAGATTTATGAAACAAAGCAGAGAAAAGGTGTCCAGAGGGTGCCTAATTTTAAATCTGACACCACATAAAAAATACTAATGCAATCAAATCACTTTTGTTTGATTTGATTGCATTAGAAAGGAAAATAATTCACTTTTTGTTTTTTGTTTTCAAATGATTTTAAAAACTGGCATTTAAATGGTTAAAATTATGAAAATTATTAAATGTTTGGTAGTTTTGAGCAAGTTTGAAGCTGTTTAAGTGATTTTTGGAAAAAAAAAAGCAAAAAAATTGACTTATGATATAACAGCAGTTTTTTGTGCATTTACATGTTTTGCCACTCCAGAGGGAGTATTTGACACTACATAAAAGTACTAATGCAATTAAATCAGTTTTGTTGCTAATCTGTAACATATCCAAGCTTCACCACCAAAGCCCCAAACCCCTATTATTTAATTTCAGAATCAGAATCAGCTTTATTGCCATGTTTGTGTTCACATACGAGAAGTTGCCTCTGGATTGTACTTTCCTCATACAAAAATACAATATCACAATAATGAAATAAAACAAAATCAGCCACGGACTTCAGTGTAGACAACACAAATATACACAGTATGTTATAAACATAAACAATATAGACATACTGACAAATAGTGAGCAGAGTGCAAAGAATGCAGGATAAATAAGTATTTTGTGCAGGAGTTATGACTCTGTAGGTGGATTAGTATACAGTATCTACAATATGACAATATAACAGTAAGAACAGCTCTGAAATAGAGAATGGTTAATAAGTAATAAGTAAACAGTTGGCTGATTAGAAGTAGAGGGGTTATTGCACAAGAATTGTTCCTGACACTGTAAGAAATCAGCTGTTCATCAGAGTGATGGCTTGTGGGAAGAAACTGTTCCTGAGTCTGTTGGTTTTGGCGTACAGTGCTCTGTAGCGCCTACCAGACAGGAGAAGCTGGAACAGGTTGTGCCCAGGGTGAGATGGATCTGCAGTGATTTTTATTTTGTGGAAAATTCACTTTTTGTGTTTTAGCTAGCTACAGTAATGTCAACATCAATCAACCAGTGTTAGCAGCTCTTTGAACCCGCATCAATGAGAGAAGCTATCTCTGGTTCCACTGGCAAATCTGAGATATCCACACAGAACTCGAAAAATTTACTGGACAAAATTATTGTTTTTTCATCTGCATGTGTGCTGTCTCAGCAGGGATTATATTAAATGAGACAAACTGATCTACAGAAGAAACATATATGAAAGTAACACAGAATGCCTTAGAGCTGCACTGCATTAGATTCTGTTAGATTTTAGCAGTGTTGGGCAAGCTACTTGGAAAATGTAGTGAGCTAAGCTACTAGCTACTCTACATTAAATGAAGCTTCTACTCAGAAGCTACCCCCCAGTGAAATGTAGCAAGCTAAGTTACAGCAACGTGGAAAAAGTAGCTTAGTTACATCTAAGCTACTTTTAATTTTTTAATAGTTTATAGTTAGGTCATTTATA
>JAPMOB010219458.1:0-23098 GCA_029875015.1 Lepomis gibbosus | reverse complement strand
AGCATCCACTTCCCGCTTTGGGTTTACGTCCTCAGCCACTGTTGACACATTTAACACAGTCCCTGGCACCTCTCCCCCCACAACGGTGTCAGAATCATCCTCTGTCTCCCCAGCCTGATAAAAGCACAGCACATGTGTACAAAATACAGCAAGCTCTAACTGATGTCTGCTGCGTCCAGACTTCAAGACGTCTCTTTCCAATGCGATGGTAGTCTTCTCAGCTCCTCTCTTGATATGTAGTAGAAATCTAGCTTTATTAAACGTGTTTGGCAGGAAAGACATTTTTGTCAATTATTATATCATCGAGCACAATCTTAATTTCATGCTTTTAACTGACACTTGGCTGGACCAAGATTACAGTGCAGCTGTTCTTATTGAGCCTACCACCTAAATACTGTAGTTATTATGCATGTTATTTTTAACATCCAAGTTGAGGGGGGACGGGGGGGACTACAGAACTGTGCTATGTTCTTGACATTTTGGACTGAGTCAGCATGTGTGGAGCCCACACACAATAAGGGGCACACTATGGACTTGATCATCTCCAAGCAGTTATTGAGTTTTTATTATATTTTATTTATTTTTTACAGCATTTGCTTATTTCTCTCTCTCTTTCCTATTTATTTGTTCTGTATGAAGAACATTTTACAAATCCAACTGCTGAGACATATACACAATCTTTTAGAATAAAAAACATTACATTCTTGTATTTGTGTTTTATTTTTGAGTTTGAAAACACAACAGTTTACAAAATGATGTAGTGAAACACTGAAAATGCAGAAGGCCTACTGATAAGTTTATCATTGTAGTGTTTTCCGCTGATCATAGGCTTTTCCATCTCTTCAGTGGTCAATTGTTTTTTTTAAATGTCTCTTCATTTGATGGTGTGTGTGTGTGTGCCATTCGAAGACAACGCTTTATTTTGAGAACATTACATTATACATACATTTATTCATTTCATCCAAAGTGACTTACAATTGCTATGTATGTCAGAGGTCGCACTGGAGCAACTAGGGGTTAAGTGTCTTGCTCAGGGATACAATGGTGGATGTGTCACAGTGGAGCACTGGACCCTCAAACCAAAGGCATGTGTCTTATCCACTGCGCAATCACCAGACATAACAGTTTTCTGAATGCAGTGTTTGCATTTGCAAGAGATTCGCAGATTGTGGAGTTTTGTGTGTGTGTGTTTTTGCACTGAAAATGAGCCTTTCTTTCAGAAAACGTGTGCAAGGAATTTAAAAAAAACCCTGTAATTTGCCTGTAACTATCAGAGAAGTGAAATATTAGCTGCGGGAGCTATTTGAAAGCAATACGCCTGCTGTAGCTTGCTGAGGCATGGCTGCAGTAGGCCTATGGAGCAGACCTGGGAACAGCTGACCGAAACCCCCCCATAAAACCACAACTTTTTGTTTTTACACTTATCTAGCTCTTTCCTGCTCTTTGTGTTAATCTGTTTCTGGCTTCATACTGTAAAAAAGTGCTGTCGATCTTTATGTAACTCTCAGAGAGAAAGTTAATGAGCTTATTTCCCCAAAAATCCCAAACTATTCCTTTACAGCTGTCATCCAGTCAGTTACATTAGGCTACCAAATCAGTTGCCATAACATACAGACTGTGAGAGACAAAAACACATGTGCACCAACCTTTTACAGTAATCAAAATGTTAAGATCACAAAAGTATTGTTCCTAAAACGATGTCCACGAATGCTGTATAGTTGCCTTTGGAAGCACATTATTCCAGACTGATATCAGTTCAGTTGTGCAGTCTTATCCTCAGAGTGTTCCTGATCACATGCTTCTCCGCTAAAAATGCTGCCACAGCCCAGGGTAGTGCATACTCCAGTGTAACCAGTCCTCCCAGGTTGTACCTAAAACCTGAGTAGTCCCATGGACAGGCCCCCAGCAGCCTCAGCCCTGCCCCCCAGCTGAACTCCCATAGGTAAATGAACATGGTGTAGGCGATCAGACGCACTGGCAGTGGGTGACGCTGGTCCAGCAGCCGGGATCTCAGGCTCTCCATGAAGTAGATTGCGGTAGCGTACATAGGCAGCGCCCACAGACTGCTGTGACCTGCCAGCCTCCTGTCCTGGGTGCTGCACCAGTCCCACACAGCAGTGAAGGCCACCTCACAGAGGCAGCCATGAAGTGCGTATACATAGAGGCGAACTACAGCAGAGAGAGGACGACTTGAGACTCTCCCATGTGGCTCTGCTAGAGCTTCATCTTCAATACCATTCCCTGTCACAAAGAAATTATAAATAACTTTAGCAAAGATTCTTTATAGTTTAGAGTGAAGGTATAGCCTTCGGGCCTATTCCATCTAAAGAGAGAAAAAAAATCATAATTTCCTAAAATCAGTTTATATAAAATGTGTAGATGGGTTTGATGATGTTAAAGTTAACTAACACTCTGTCCCAATATAAATTAAGTGCATAGGTTACAATTATACATTTGAAATGCCTGTTAATACTACATTTCCATTCTTTAATGAATACCATTTAAAATGTAATAGTTTGACCTTTTGGGAAATTATTATTCACTTTTCACTGAGAGTTAGAGAGATGATCAATAACACAGTATTTCTTGGCCAGGTCCGTAACTTCCTGAAGTTAAAAAGTTACTGCGCCCAGCCAAAACATTGTTCGACGCGCAACCCCATAGACAAATTGGCATTTTAATTAAGTCTTTGTATTGATTAAAAATGCAAACTATGTTAATTTGTAAACCTTAGAGGACCTGGTAGGTGAATTTTGTTATCTTTGGAAAGAGCCAGGCAAGCTGTTTGTCTCCCTTTCCAGTCTTGATGCTAAGCTAAGCTAACCTGCTGCTGGATCCAGCTACATATTTACAGTACAGACGAGAGAGTGCCATCAGTCTTCCCACCTAATGCTCGGCAAAATGTTGACAATTACTTGTGAAGTTAAAGCTAAAGTTATAAATGAACGTCTGTGACATTCATGCCCTCGCCAAACAAGTTCACACAATCCTGATAAAGCCAATAACCGGCAATTAAAGATTTTAAATCTGGTGTCTGTAGTGAACTGGTAGTGATGTCTTTTATGCCAACCAGCAATGACGGGTTTGTCAGAGCTAATGAGGAAGCGCAAATATAGCAACAGCATCAACTATACATCAAACATGTGTTGACCGTGTTGTGCAGTTATTCCCAATATGAGGAGAGGGAGACAAAAGTTAAGTTACTGCAGGTTTAAAACACAAATAATTAATATTGAGTTACTGACTATGACAGGAAATGCAAATCTGTTTCACTGACAGATGCTGTCCACGCCGTACATTGTTGACCATAATGGGAGATATGGTTATGCATGTAAATGAAATTGATACATGAAAAAAAGTATGCTTGTTTATGTTTAAAGGATACATACATTAAAATGTAATAACATTTTGACAAGTGATATTATTTCTTTTTGAAAGAGCCCATCCTTTTCTCTAGATTTTCTTTGCTACATTATAACACCTCCAGTGTGTATACAGTCCTGTTTTGTCTCTCCTCCATGAGACACACAGCGTACTGTACAAGCTCTAATGGGGATTAGAGTAACAGGCTAATAGCCCGGCTTATCAAGTTAAAAGCTTTGAAAATCTTCAACAGGTTTTCATTCTGCACTGGGAAAAAAAGTGTCATTTACCAAGGCGACACAGTGACTGTACCTGTCATTAAATTATTTCTCCTCAAAATATAACAGAATCCACAGTGGTCTCAAAACAGCACTTGAATAACTCCATCACTTCCCTGACTTCCACCGAGATAAGGATGCAGTGACAACAAATGCCATATTATGCCTCACACTGTGGTCCTCTACAGTTATCAAACATAACAATAGACAGTGATAATTCTCACCTTGGTCATTACTACCTCGTGTTCGCCCCACATTTAGTTTTCTCGCCTCCATCCCTGGACAGCATACGGGTCTCTGTGCCTCTGTAATCCCTCTGCTTCCCTGTGTGTTTGTGCGTGTGTGTGTGTGTGGATCTTGGGCTAAACATTAAGCGGCTCCGTGTTATCAGAGTGAGACAGTGATGTCTCTGTCACAGGCTGAGGCCATGAACCAAGGGACAGACGTGCGATGCAAACCTGGACCACCTTAGGAAAGTATATCTTTATGGATGTACTACTAATAAAAGTATTGATCTCACAGTGGGAGACTGTGGTTGCATGAATAGTTTCTTTTAAGCATACCATAAATCGGCAGATGAATTAATGTGTGTTGTTGGAGGGCAAACTGGGAGGTTATCAGTGAACCACAGCAGCTGGGTGTGTCAGGGAAGCTGTCATATCCACACATTGCTGAATGCAAGAACTGTGGAACTTTTATTGGATTTAAAATTTACACCGTATCCACATTTATTTTAAACAATTTTAAAAACAATGTTGGAACAATAGTTTTCAAATGTTGGTTCCCTGAATTTATAAATAAACATTATCATAACAGTGCTATGTTCGAGCTGCAAAGTTATTCATTTATTGTTATTGAGCCTGTTAGTTTTGGCTGCAGTAAAGACATTTATGACACCTTAAGAAGATTGTTATTAGTCATTCATATGCATAAATTACTCACTGCGCACTTACAGCAAGACTTATAAAGCAAGACAATAAACACATATTGTGTACATATGAACGCAGAGCTCTACAAGTAGTTTCACACATGCACAGCACACACTGTAACCATAAAGTATCCCTGAGAGCAGATGTCAGTTCTGACATGGTGCCACTGCTGGGTCCCGTGTGTTTGTTTTGTGTGTACTCTAATAAAACAGTGAGATGAATGGTGGACCTCTAGATCAGAGTCCAGTGATTCTAGCAAACACACCTTTAGGGCTTAGAAGGGGGACCGCACCGCTGCATGGGAGTCAGTGACCATAAAGTTATTGAGCTGACAAAGGTCGGACTGTTCACACAGTGGTGAGCTCGGCTGTTTATGTGTGCGGTTTGCATTATTGTCACCAAAGAGAGTTAGCTTAGAGAAATTAGCATTTTCTGTCTCTGAAGGCAGAGAGAGCTTTCATTTGTTGAGTCGGTTCGGTATGGTAAATTGAATGGACGCAAATTATATTGAAATCAGAGTTTATTTTTTTATCTGGACCTATGTTTTCTGAAAGCATAGGCTACCTTATATTCTTGGAACTCTATACAAATCCAAAAACAGACACGCAACATGCAATCTCCTGCTAAATGTGACTCAAAATGAGAGGCAAAATCGTATTGTTTTCAAATGATGCACAGACACACACACACACACACACACACACACACACACACGCAAATATTGTAAAATATTTTTGTATAATTTCATTTCTTCAATGGCTTGCAGAAGAGGTATATGCATGTAGGGGTCTGCAGTCAAAGACCTTCCATTTCCAGGCAGAAAAACACTAAAAGCGTGGATGGTCAATGACCCTGTTACGGACTTTTGCATCTATCTGGTCTGGAACTCTCTGAAACAGGCATCATGACATTTTTAGAAAAAAGACATACAGCAGTCAATATAGTGAAGTACAAAACAATGAGATTACTGTAATATGTTTATACAGCGCTGATGGTATTCATCGATTGTGGGAATGTGCACATAGTCATGGGGCAGTACTTTGTGTTTCTTCCTCCATGTAGAGCTTCATCCTCATGTGGTTCCTTATCTGGTTCCGCATCTAGTGCATGGCATTGGTTCAGTGCCATTGTTTTTCCTGATTTTTGTTTGTATTTGCTTTAGCGTGATGGTGTTGTTTTCTTGAACCAAGGTGACGATTTCGGTTCCCTGTTCAGGAGACATTTCTTGCCACATTGTGATGGCGGAAGCAACAGTGTAGTATACGGATGTATATAGAAGCACAACACTGTATCTGTGAATGTAGATATACAGTTGTCAATCTTCCATTTCTGTTTACAGTACTATGACCCACTTGTAATATTGTACTGTGATGGAAATTTGATATTTTACTGTTTACTGTTTCAACCTGCATGCGCCATCAGATTAGACCAATGTTTCACTCTGTGGTATTTGATTATTTTATTATTATGTTGCAGCTAGGTGAAGTTTCCCATAAAAAAAGATGCTCGTTAGAGAGTTTTCTATCTGACTGTCCTTGATAGGCCTTCATCTCAGGACGCTTTGTCCTTACTCCCTTCCTCCAAAGAATAAAACCCTTAAAAGACAGCAAGATTGAATTCTTTATTTCAGAAGACTCACCTAAGGTTTAATTTTCATTTCACTTTAGTCAGATCTTGTAGTTATGACTACATCCTACATCATGTTTACCTTGTGCCCACTGTGTCTTAGGGATTTCCCGTTGGGCAGGAATGTTTTCCATCTCAGTGTGTGACAAAAATATAAATGATGTGGAAAATTTGTCATCTGGAACCAGCTGTACTGATCTGTGTGTGTGTACAGTTGCTGAAAACGTTTTCTTATAAAGGTTTTGCTCTGTGTGTACAAACACACCGTCCTCTGCAGTAGGAGTCCAGTCTGAGATTTACACATTTTTTCATGAAGCTTTATCAGAAAAGATGTGTTTTCTCATCCTCCTAAACTCAGCGGCAACTACAGTACTTAAGTAATCGCTGAGTACTGTGTTGAAATGCAGTACTATACTGTAATGACAGTAGATTTCTTACATATTCTCGTTTACCAATGGATGCTTCAGTGAACCCTCTCAAGTTTCCTTGTAGTCTCTGCACAGTCTTCCATGTTTTCAGACCACATTCAAAGTGGCCTTAATCAGAGGTTATAGCTCTCCTTAGTCTAGCTCTTCTTTTGCCTCCTCCTTCCCATCTTCTCATTCCACTTGCAATCCCTCTCTCTCTGTTGGCATCCATTGCTCCAACACAGAAGAGCTCACCTAGGTCCCTTTTAATGCTAAAGCGCTGACTGAACCACAGTGCAACATGCGTCGACATGACAGTGTGTATGGCATGAAGTTTAGCATTTTGAATGGTGTGAAGGAATTTTCCACAGGGGGCTCAATGTGGGTAAAACGTAGCAGGTAGGTAGTTGCAGAGCTAAAGGTCACAGCCTGTGAGCCTCCCTTGGTTGACTGACTGACACAGCTGGCTTGAAAAGGCTGAAGTCTGTGGTTCATCTCATAGGCAACCCAAGGTCAAGATTATCTTTATTTTGTTTCAGACAGACAGACTGTCTGCCCTTTCGAAAGTATTATATGTGACCAGCTAATTACAAAGTGACTTAGGCTAACTTCCTGTGGATGAACCAATATCCAATATAATATGAGATTACCCTTAATTGGCCATGGTGAATCTCAGCAGGTCTAGGAAAGATAAACACCCCAATCAGGAAGTATCCTTCAGATTTGGTTTTGTAACTACACAGTTTGGCAAAGTACTGCTGTCTCCATTTTCTCCTTGGCTCGGTTTCAATAAATATTTATGTGTAAATGAGATGATAGAAGTTATGTAAAAGCAAAAGGTCAAAAGAAGAACAGGAGGACTGTGATAACGTCAGTCATATTTGGATAAAATGGACTGAGATGAGGTAGATAAGATGTGTTTAAATGAAAACAGATAATAATTCATGATGAAATGGCAAGGTGAAACTAAATTAGACACCTGATGTGACACTTGAAATTAAGTTGATGTGATTAAGTGATTATAATAATTTATATTGACAGAAAAGAACCTGAACATACGAAGCAGACTGACTGACTTTAGAGGAAGGTCTGATACAAATACAGTGATGTTTGCAGTACCTACAGTAGATTAACACCTATGCATATACTGTACATGTATGGAATTATTGTTTAGTAGTTACACATATTAGAGACACAGAACAGCAGAGACAATGAAAATGTGAAAATTACAATATGGATTTACTTATAAACACAGAGGAAGAATTTCTTTAAACATTAATAAAAGTATTAATGTATATGTGTATGTGTGTGTATGCATGTATTATTGTTCTCACCACCACCCACAACTCTCTGTCAGTAAATAGTTTCAATACTTTAGCACAATAATTTCAGTTTTTTAAATTATGAATTCACATTTATCAATACAAGATTATCCTTATAGGTGTCACTGTACAACTGTGTTCTCAAATACCAGAAGTGATATTCTTGTAGCTTCCTTTGCCTGAAATCATCATGTCATGACAAGCCCTCTGAGGACGCCAACTTTTAAACAGAGACTGCAGCAAGAACCACGTCTCACTCGATCACTTTCACTGCTTGAAAGGGATGTGTAAACGACATTGGCTTTATCTGCTGAATGCATCGATAAGACAACTCTGACTTCTGAAAAGAGGGTGAACCAAAGATTTCAGTGTTGACTGCTGGTGAGTGCTGAAATGTTTACCTTTTCCATATTTTGCATTGTACATTCTTTTAAGTTTGGACCTTATAAAAACTCTCATGACTTAGATTGTAATTTGAAGGCTGTTGAACAATACAGTGCATTGTCATATACAAAGTGCTTAAGAGTGTACAGGAAAAGTGAAATTGTTTTAGCATTGAAGATGCTGTCCTGTCCTGAAAGAACATGTAAATGTCACTCTTACCTACTTACCTTGTTTTGACAATTGAGGAAATATGCCTATTTGCTTTCTTGCTGAGAGTTAGATGATATGAATTGGCTGTCAAATATGAAGCTGCAGCCAGTAGCCAGTTAGCATGGCATAGCAGAAAGACTGGAAACATATGAATTGTAATGTGTTAATTAGAGAGCTTTAGCTTTGCTTATAGTTAGCTTTTGTTTCCTCTTGTTTCTCATCCTTATGCTTGGCTACGCTAACTGCCGGCTGGCTGTAGCTTCATATTAACTGTACAAATATAAAAGTGGTACCAATCTTCCTTTCTCACTCCCAAGGAAGCGAATGAGTATATTTATGTTTACATGTATTCATTTGACAAAGCCCTGAACAAATTAGGTACAATCCAAGCCACAGTAGATCAAGGAGAAGCCCCTGAGAATAACTACGTCTTCAGACCAAACGAAAATTTAATAGTTGCTTTCTACGTGTGGGTTTGATCGCTGGACTGGAGTGTTCACACACAATGCGATAATGCGAATAAACACAATCCACAATTACTACAACAAAATTAACCTAAAGTTTGCTGTGATTTAATTGAAATAAACAGGCAAACTGATGCTGAAATAACTACAAGATGATGCCTATTTGTTAAGCATATAAATGTATGCTTTGTCCGGTCTGTCAGACAGATAGCAGGACAGCAACTTTTAAAATGTTTGTTTTCTGAATGGAGTTTGGCTCGATCAGGCCTGTGCTATGCTAAGTTGTTCCCAGTAACACACACATATTTCTTGAACTTACCAGGCCAACTTCTTTGCTTATTATTCACCAAGTAATGTCCAGTTTTGTCCCTTTTTATATAAATATGAAGTAGTAGTCACACAGAGCTCTGGGAGCCCAACAATGGAAACTGAAAACACATGGTGGTCTGCTGCAATGTTTTAATCCCAAAAATTGAAGGACAAAGTTAATTTCATAAAAGCAGTTTGAGGGTTTTCGGTCCCATGTCTTGTGTCTCTACTATTCTGCCTTGTTTATTCTTGTGATGATTTTATGTTTGATCTAGTTCTTTTTTCACGGGCCCTGTTCTTCCCCTGTTATGTCCTAGTTGATGTCTTAATGTGTAGTCCTGGATCTGTATTGTACTTATGTGTCTTAGTTCTTTGATCTGTTTACTAGTTAGTTATTTTCTGTTTAGATTTTACACGCATTTTGTGTTTCAATCACCCGGGTCGGTTGTCATTTCTTCCTGTTATGATGTTGTGATTTTGGATTTCTGGTTTGGGTTCCGTAATTTCTGTTTTTGTTCATGTCTTGGTTTGTGTTTTGTTTTGCATCTCTTCCTAGTTTAGTGTTGGTAATGTTTGGTTCTGTGTTGTATTGGTATCTATATCTGTTCCCTTACTCTGCTTCTTGTCTATTACCCTGCCTGGTGTGTATTGTTCTGTTCAGTCTTTTTGTTGTGTCCTCGTCTCATGTGGAGCCTGTTTTCGTATTCATTTTGCATCCTGTTTGGAGTTTCTGTTACCTTAATGGATTACAACCTTTGTTTGGACTCTGCCTGCAGTTGCGAGTAAGCCTGTGTATTTCTATTTTTTTGGAAATAAATCGTAAGAACTGCATCCTATTTATTTGTGTCTGCATTTGGGTCCACACCTCCGTTTTCCTGCTTCTGCACTCAGCAATCCTGACAGAGCTCTTCTTGCCAGCTAAGTTGTCCGAGCCGAATCCAGTCCAACTACAGGTGTTAAAATGTCCAAAAGCTCAGGCTCTCTTTCCTCCACAGCTCCCCGTCACTCAGCAGTGGTCTGTCAGCCAGCGTAGATTCAGTCCCTCTGCTGTGCCTGGTCCTCCCCAAACAATGCTCTGAAACCAACGGTGACATGCGGACAATCTCAACTCAAAGTGTCATGTAACCTTCTCGCTTAAATTGAAAATGTTAAAGTCACAGTAAATCCCGTTGCATCACCGGCAGCGTGTCCTCCCCACTGCCCGACTGGAAATTGGGTCTCCCCATGTCTTTACATTGACTTTTTATGTAATCACACCACGCCCAACACTCGCTTTGCGTTTGGTCTGAATGCGCAGCAAGTGATGCGACACTCATTTGCATGTATTTCCCAAAATGTCTAACTTTTGCTTTGACTATTTAATCCATGAAATATCAATGTGTAAACACTTTTCTTTCTCATTTTCTCCTGTTCTAGTTTTCAGAACATAAGAGCTTCTAAAAATAAGGACCAGTGGAAAAACCAGAGAGCTTAGACTGCATTCAAAACTGAAATGGATTCTGTCACTACTGCCACCATGGCGATTAATGAAACTAACACTTTCATTAATTTCCCATCCAGCTACAACTTTGGAACTCATTTCCTACTGTTTGTCATGATTGTTGAGATGATTGTGGGCCTCCCAGGAAACATAATCGCTTTGTGGATTTTCTGGTTCCGCATGAAATTTTGGAAACCCCACACTCTTTTTCTCTTTAACCTGGTTCTAGCTGACTTCCTGCTTCTCATCAGCGTGCCTTTCCGCATCGACAACCACCTCCGAGAGGAATACTGGGTGTTTGGGCCGGTCTGGTGCCGCATCAACCTCTTCATGCTGGCTGTCAATCGCTCTGCCAGCATTGCATTCATGACAGTTGTGGCACTGGATCGCTACTTCAAAGTGGTCCATCCGCATCACTACATCAGCCATATTAATGTAACTCAGGCGGGTTGGATTGCTGTCCTGATGTGGACTCTTGTGTTTGCCATTCGTATTCCACTATTGACCACCAACCTCCACCAGCAGGATGGCAACGTCTCCCTGTGTCGCAGCTTCAACACCTATGATAAAATCCCCTTGGCTATAAAGGTGTACTATGTGGCCTTCGTTGTAGAGTTTGTCCTGCCCTGGTTCTTGTTGTTGTTCTGCTCAGCCCGGATTGCATGCTACCTGCACCAACGGCAGATGGACAAGCAGAAAGAGGTACGGAGGGCCATTCGAGCAGTGGGGGTGATCAGTTTGGTTTTCACTATTTGCTTCTTGCCAACTATCATCACAGGCTTGGGTGGGTTGTACATGAAGTATTACCACCCCATGGACTTGACGCGCTACAATCTGCTCACCCAGCTCTTTATGATTAGCATCGGCTTCACCTACCTCAACAACGCTTTGGACCCTGTCATCTACTTTTTCTCCAGCTCCATGTTTCTTGATGCCTTCAAGAGCACCATCTGCCACCTGTGCTTTAAGAAGAGGAAGAATCTCAGACCAGCCAGTAGCATATATTTATAATGTTAGATCGTATTTAATGGATAGACTTTCCCAAAACAAGGCCATAGGTTCAGTCCTCAAAAGGCATCCCAAAAGTAAAATGGAAACATGTTCTGCTGCCTTTAGTATTTATTCAGACTGGGCTGACCTAACTGGCCTGTGTAAAGAGGGAAGAGTCCATAACTGTCTGAGTTTGGACTTAGAGTAAGAGGCACGGCATGCTTTGAACACACACAAAAAGTAACTAAAATAGTTATACACTAATAATACGCTGGCTAATGATTGTAACCTAAAACACTGGCGAGGGTTTAAAGTACAGAAAAGACTAGTTGTTTGATAGCTCATGTTTGCTTTTTTTATTATTATTAGCTTAGCGGTATTGTTTCTTATCGAGGAAATACATTACTAACCTCTCATAAATGCTTTTGCACTGCTTAAATATCTACACATATGTGTATTGCTGTTTTAGTCAGGGTAATTCCAGTTGATGACAGGAATGGTGCAGGGGAATGCCCTGACAGGTACAAAGTACAGGGAGCTTTGATATAACATCAGAATATATACAGCAACCAGTTGAATTTCTGCAAATGTTCAATATTCATGGAGATGAATGTCAATAAAAGAAGTAAATTTGAATGTGTTTGTTGATGTGTCACTGCATTTCTTTCTTTCTATATAGGATATGTACTGATGCTATTCTCAGAGGTGTTTATGATAATGAAGTGATAACAAAAATGTTATGTATTTTATTACATCAAATATTTGTCAAAGAAAAAAACAAACATATCTCTAGAAGTATAATAAATAAGCAATTCAGTATAGTAATTGGCTTTCAGACTATGTGGACTTTGTGTTTTCTTTTTATTTGTCTGTTGACAGTTTTATTAGAACCAGTCTAATCTTAACTGCCCTCTCCCGTGTGTTCAGTTTATTAATTTTTGCAGTCATTTAGTGTATTTATTGATCAGGAAATGTGTGTGAATTTGGGCTGTTGATATTACCATTCACCATACCATTAACCATTCAGATGTGGGCAAACGACTGCAGCAGAAATAGGGAATCACAGCAACAAACTCAGTAGCAAAGAGAATTCTTTACGTGTTACATGATTGGTTGATTCTTCTTAATAACACCTTGAGTTACAGCACACTCTTTCATTTCACTTCATTCATCATTTCATTCACATCTATAGCCTAATGCAAATCAGAGATGTGATCTGTAATTTGATATATTTATTTAAAGAAAGTTAAAATCAAAGGCAACTGGACTTGGTTGAAGATACTGGAAGACGTTTGGTGCCAAGTCTGAACAACCATCGTTGGCATCTCCACCTGACGCCAACAGTGAACATTTGTTAAGTTTCCTTGGAAGTGATGAAAGGACAGTATGTAAGTAGAGGAGAAATGGAGGCAACGAGTGAGTCAGAACTAAAGAAGTCTCTTGGATGAGGGACGAAATGTTTTCAAGTATCTTCAACCAAGTCCAGTTTCTTTGAATAATAAGCAGAATAATAGAATTAACAATATATAATATAAAATAATGTTTGTGATCATAGGGTTCCTTTGTTATTTTCTTAGAGGATATTCTTTCAACCGTCAGTTAAAGCTGTACACAGAGAACATCAATACAACACCAGGTACACATTAAGAATACACAAGCCAACAGACTTCAGCGCAGGTACATTAGCCTACAGTCAGCACAGTGATGCAAATGTTTGAAAGGGCAACATGCAGCAGTAAACCTATACCTGTAATAGGTACCTTACAATAGGTAAACGGGAAGATACAGGAACAGATCCTGATAAGTGGAGGTTGAGAGGGTTAGCTACTGCTTGCCTATCAAAAACAATACTGTCTTTCATAAACTTAGCGACACAGAAGTATAAGGTAAACATGTAGCAATAATCTTCAACAAATAATATCTCAGTGACTAATTCCCCAAGCTTGATAAAGATATCAATAGTCCTGTTGGATACTGTCCTGGCTCCATACTTTTATGACTGTGGCCGTTTCATTTTCCCCTGTTTATCATGAAAATATACATCAGGTCTACTCGTTTAAAAAAATGAAAGCCGACTATGTTTAATTGTTTATCTTGTTTAGAGGAAGAGGATGGCACACTAGAGGTAACGTTACACACGTAACAATTGGTAAAGGCAACGTTACATTCGTCATTATTTGAACACGGGTGCTGCAGTACAGTAGCTACCTTTAGCAAGTTAACCAAATTCTGCAAGAAATGTTTGACTTGGAAAATATAACGTTATACAGGCTGTCCTGTGTTTCCTCGTGTCTTGCGGTGACAATGAGCACGCGACATAGCTGACCATGTTATCCTCTTACGGCGACTCTTTACGTAATTTACTGGCTATGGGTTACTATACGTGGCAAGCAGAGCAATCTATTGGAAAGACGCTGTGAGGACAAATAGAAAACCACATATTATTTTGCCATAAATTGCAATTTGAGGCTAACGAATACTGCTCGTATTATTGTTAGCATGTCTTTGTGCTCGGTAATCGTGCTGACACGTTTTTAAAACGCTTTATTTAACACATTCGCTTTCATTTCATTAGCGTTATTCAATCCACTATTGTCATTTTGTGCCTAAATATAAAACATAAACTGTAGCGTGGAGTGGGTGCAGTAGCGTTTAAAGAAAACGGTGAAAACAAATAGGGAAGTAGTGTGGGCACAGCTGCTTGTTTATAAACCCAGCTACGGCCGAAACATAGTGAGCTCCAGTGGCGCAATCGGTTAGCGCGCGGTACTTATATGACAGTACATTGTAGAGCAATGCCGAGGTTGTGAGTTCGAGCCTCACCTGGAGCAGTGTTTTGATTCAAGCAAAGAAAGCTCATTTTGTATTAGAAATACCAGAAAACCTATTCAAAACGGGACTCCGCTGGTGTCTCATTGTGACAAAATCAGTCCCTAGCCAGAGGAAGTGCACTTACTTTAAATATGAAGTAGCCTACAAGGACACTCTTACAAATAAACTACAAGACAGTGGGATTATAATAGTGATGCTATAGAAAAATGCTATAAAACAGGATACAGCAAGGTTCCTTAAATTAACTTATTATGGACACAATGTCAGTACATATACATTCAAAACATATTGGGAAGAAATAGAAAATAATATAATATTTTCATATTTGACACCAACATTTTCTTTTGCCAAAGACATATTATCAATCAACCCTGAAAACAAAAATAATATATTGTAGTAACATGTAAGATATGACTCAATAGTATTACTTACAGTACAAGCCAGTATAAAAAGTAGTATTTCAGCTTTACCATAAACAGGGGGCAGTATTGCTCCATATCTGAAAAGATCCAAATCTTTGAACAGTGTGGTGAACTAACACCACATGTACAGTAGGTCATATACTGAATTTATATTTCCATCTTAAAATGATAATTTACAAATAGTTTAAAATGAATGTCAAATTAGTGATGGGTATAAAACCCCTCATTTTGCATGATGTGTGATTTGATTTCCATTTACAAGTAGGTAAAGATGGATATTAAAACTCACATCATGCCCAAAAACGATCTTTGAAGAAAATAATACTTCAAGTCGTACCACATATAAGTCAAAACATTTGTATTATAAATTTGATTTAGACAAAGTTTTGTCAATTGGCACCTGCCTTTTTATGACTTCAGTTTCCATGAGACTCACTTTTAAACTGTGACCAATTTATTCAGTTAAAGAACTACAGAATATAGTTAAATTCATCTTATAAACAACATAACATGTTTTAAAGTCATATGAGGACTGCGAAAATGCATGCAAGTAATTAGGTTAGATCTTGAGTCAGTGTGTTAATAATATTCCAAACATCATTGACCTGACGGGATACTTTGCTAATCTGCCACTAGGGGTCGTTGTTGTCCACTGTTTCAACGTGCTCCTCTTTTTTTTTCTCCCCCTGGTGACTGCTTGAATATAACTGGCTGTGTCTGCTGTTTGAATGAAAACAGTTGGCTTTGCTCGTCCTACTTCTGCACTCTTTGTATTCCCTGTGTGTGTTCTCATCTCTCACCCAAGCAGTTATGTTTTACACACAAGCCAGCTTTATTATCTGGGGGGAAATGCCGCAAGATTTGCACATATGGATGTCTGAATAGGTTTTAAATTTTAATTTATTTATGTAGGTTGAGGACAATTTGATTTTTGGAGTTTGTCATCTGGTTACTCTGACATGAGTTTAACATGTCAGAGTTTTTTTCATTTTGCCATGCTGCCCATTAAAACACTCCATATTAGTGTAGGAGGAGAGTCATAGAGATATGATTGGTATTATGTACACATGAATGGAAAGATGGATACATATGGGTGGATATAACGTGATTCAAACTTTATTTTAGCACACACTCACACTGGTTTCATCAGTCTTAACCTTAACATGAGTAAGATGCATATTATTGACTGTCTCATGCTCCAGCACAGGGCTAATGTAGAAAACATGGCCTGCTTAGAGACTTCAGCTTGCTCCGTTATGATCACTTGAGGCCAGATGCAATGTGCATGAGATCACCACTTTGCTAAAAAGTCAAATGTGTGTGTGTGTGTGTATGAATAAGTGTTGGTTTGGGGTGCAAAGAGTACTTGATCACCCACTCAACCAAGGAGTATAGTTTAGAATAGTAGTTTAGTTTGTGGTTTCTTTATAATTGTGCAATAGCGAAACCTCACACACAGGGTATGTCACAGATGAGACATACCCTGTCTCATCTGACCTAAAAAACACACTGCTAGTTTTTCAGACATTTTGATTGCTGTCCCTATCATCGCCGTACCATACTTGTTTGTTCAAACGTTTGCAGGAGAGCCAATGTTGTCTTTTCTCCCCCTCTTCCCATAGCTGACTTCTCTCTCCTCACTTGACTCCCAGCTTGAACCAGACTTCTCAGTAGGTACTTTATTTGTGTACATGTTAGAATAAACATAACAAGTGCAGTCAAAGTAAAATAAAAAGTATGAATCAGTTATCATTAGAAGAAAACATCCATTGGCAAATGTGCATCAGATATGATTATGATTAGGGGAACGGTGATGCAGAAACAATTAAGAAAAAGAGTAGGCTAAAGCTAAATTTGAAAGCAATTTTTAAATTAATCTATCACTCAGCCTGGTACTTAGAAGAAGTGTTAGCATTAATTCTACTGTCACATAGAAAATGCAAACATTTTAGTATGTATGAGACCTACTGTCTCAACATATAATCTAGAGTGTTGCTAAATTTGTCGTTTTCAAAGTGTTAGCATTGAGTTTACTTTTTCTCAATTTGTATGCTTAAGTGTTAGCATGGAGCCTTTTGTGCCTTCTTTCTGTCAATGTGGTACGGGCAAAAGGTATTATCATATTATTATGCAGTGACAGTCTACTGTCTCTCAATATAGCCTGTAAGTGTTAGAGCATACTGTTTCTCAGTATAGCATTATGCTAAAATGTTAGCATACTGTCATTCAACACATTGAATGACAAAGGGGCTTTAAATTGATCTCAACACAGCACATGTTTAAGTGTTAACATGTAGCCTTGACTGCCAATATATTGTATGCTAAATCTTCAAGAACAAGCTACATGAATATTTTTGTGTCCATTTTCACTTAACAGGCCAACATACCAAAAAACTCTTTCCTTCACAACAAGATTCTTTCCAAATCTCTTTTGGTCTCAAATCCAAGCAATAGTGACATTGGTTCCTTACCTAAAATGCACACGGTGTACTAACAGCAGTATACCGATATATATATATATATATACACACACACACACACACACACACACACACACACACACCTTTTTTGCCATTATTACATCAGGGTAAGTGTTGGTTACACAGTAAGGTTCACATCAACCAACACATTCTACTTGGGATGCATTTTGCCTGTCTGTGAAGTATGGGGGTCATCGTGTCTTCAGCTGTACAATAGCTTCGGTTTGTTATGATTTGAATATACAGCCCGCAGACCCATTTCATTCTAATGGAGAGGAGTAATCTGAGTGTGTACGTGAGTATGAGTGATGACTGTAATTAAAGGAGAGAAAATGTTTGATGGGAAAGGAAGAGTGGGAGAATGAGAATGAGAGAGAACCACACAATTCATGTGTATGAAGAAGGAGAGACCTGAGAATAAACAGAACCCAAAAGCACCGTAACTACATGTCTGTAGGTGTTGATATGACTGCTCTCATATCTCTGCCCTGATCTGGCCTGCAGCATTAATCACCTCCCCTCATTAGCCGTATCCATGCACACACACCACTGCAAAATAATGTAAATCAACATAGCAGTTTTCCATTAAAATACCACATTTATCACCAGCACTTTTATTTGATCATTTAAATATACACTTGCCATGAATGCAAACCACAAGTAATGAAGCCTTAATTTACCTGCTTAGACTACCAACTTTAGGTTAATTGCTTCTATTCCCACAAGAGCACTTTGTGTCAAAATGTTTGTGGGAGGATATACATGCATTGAAAATGCAAAATGTAGCAAAAACGGATAATGCAACCCACAACTTCCATCTGATGCAGCATTTCAGTGTTTTGAAAGGTGTCCTGCAACAGTATATTAAGATCCTTAGATCCAAGTCCGCCCCAGCCTGTTACTAACCACAGAGCTATGTGTCACAAGATATAAATCACATCTGTCTTTGTTTAGTACTCACTATCTAGCTGTCTGACAGCTCCCAGGCCCAGCTGTTATGTATTGTGGCCCGTAGGCTCTGGTCATTACGTGTGAGGGTATAATTATTATCATTGGTTTTTTTTTAACCTTCAACTGCTCTCTCAAGCCCGGAGCGATTTACTGATGAAGCGCCTGTCAAGTTCCCAAAAGGAAGTGATGTCATTTTGCCTGGCTGCACACTAGCAAACTTTGAGGTGAAGGGTGTGTCTCATCAGAAGTGGTATGTGTGTGTGTGTGTATGTCTATGTTTATGTGTACTGGATAATCTACGTCCAGGATGGATGAAGATTTTGGGAAAGATGTGTGATAATGTTTGTTCTTAGGAAGCCAATTATGTGACTCTTCATTGGAAAGTTTGTGCATTTTGGGGGTCATCTGGTGAAGAATTCCCAGATGTGCCATTACATTTTCACTTTCTCAAGAAAACTGTGAATGTCTCCCACACTTTGTCATCATCTTTAGCAGTATAGCATTGTGTGTGTGTGTGTGTGTGTGTAGGTAATTGTTGTGTTACTGTCCGTTCATACGTACAAGACACTCAGTCTTGCACTATAGATCAGTCAACTCAGCCTGCAGCCTACTGTCTCATGGAGCATGGAGCCTATTGTCTGTCAATGTGGTGTTTTCAAAATGTATAAGAAGTTTACTGTCTCTCCAATTGTGCTCTAAAGTGTTAGCATGGAGTTTTTAGCGTGAAGTCTCCTCTTTGAGAAGCTCAACTTTCTGCAGATGTCCTCGGATGCAATTTGAGCAGCAAAAACCACGACACAATGACAGTGAACATACTTTTTATGATGGCAGCATTTTATGTCCTGTGTGGTAAACAGAAGAATTAGCAGGATGCTAAAGGGAAATGCTACAAGTTAGTCTACCTGACATGGATTCCATTTGCCAAAGCAGTGTATTGCTGGAGACTTTTGTACTGCACTGCGTCAAAAGATGAGATCAACTCATCTGCCCTGTGTTTTTGTTAGAGCCCTCTGTGGTGGAACCTTGCGGAGTCAACGCAGTTGTCTCAAAGAAATGAATGAGAAGGCTGTGTCTTGTGGCTAAAACACAGTCACGCCACCCCAAGTCAACAACTTCTGACAAAGTTCCACTAATCAATGCTTGCAGTGAGTGTGCAGTGAGTGAGTGTAACTAACAATTATACTTTTACTTTACAATTCAGAGGGAAATATTATATTTTTTACTGCACCACATTTCCTTACAGCTTTAGTTATTAGAACTTTCCAGACTAAAATTTTATGCGTGAAACATGATAACAATACTTCATGTTTTACATCTTCATCATGCATGTAAAATATATCAAACCCATCAGTATATAAAATAGTTCAAATAGCTCCACCTGACTGACCAAATGCTAATTACACATGAATGTACTTGCTTTTACATGTAATTGAGAATTTCCATAGCCTGGTATTGCTACGTTTGCTTTGTCAAGTTCTACAGAGACTAAAAATAAATGAAAGGTTGCTGGTTACTGTAATTTGTGCTGTGCGTTCTCACTCAGGAGTAATGAAAAGTGAGTACAGCAGCAGGTGGCAACTGGAAACCTGTACAGTTTTCCAAGTTTTACATGCACTGAACACTGTGCTGAGCCCGAGGAGCCAGATGCACTTAAGAAGTGGAGTGTCTACAAGTGTGTGTGTCGAGGACAAGGGTGTGTAAGGCCAGTTGGCTGTCTTCCCTGCTGCACCTCCTTAACCCAATTAAATATCCCTCCAGCAGCCTGGCTTGTTTGCCAACCTCAATCACACACACACACATACGTACACACACAGACACAGTCTTCCTGGAAATTACAGTGGATTTATGGGATTCGCAGCACTTCATTCTTCATCTATGGACACTTGGGTCAGTTACGCAACATGTATGAGTCAGTGTTGGTGTGAGTGTAAAGGTGCACATCAATGTACTCATTCCCTTGTTTTATATGCAGGAAATGTGTACTTAGATCTTTACAACAAAATATCGCAGTGTCCTATAACTTCCAGGAAACTTGAAATTCCCTCCCTTCTGCAACTTCCTAAATCTTCCCAGCAAGGTTTAAGGCTCTCATTTATCAAAGGAAAAAAACTGCAATGGGAGTATTATTATCCCAGCTAGAGATTTAGTTAGTATCCCTGCCTCCACCCCCCTCCTGTCCCAGGGTTTTGGCCTAGCGGGGCCTTGTGAACAACCACATCCTCTATAAGGCGCCTGTCCATCCAGATATATGTCACAAATAATCTGGGGAGTGCTAGGAGTGTGTCTGATTTATGTGTGCGCAGAGCCCTCTGGAAGAGGAAGAGTGTGTGACCTGATGGAGGGCCAGGATCCCCAAAGGGTCCTTCCTAAATGTCTGAGCCAAGCAGTTTTCTTGGCTTGACTGACCTGAACTCATAACAGAAAGAGAGAGGAGAGCTTTTATATTTTAATACCAATGTGTATTTGTCTTACTTTCAAGCTTGTCTCTCTGACTGTTTCTGTCTTTTCCCATGAAAAGTTTGCACGTGCGAATAAACACAAACACGCACGCACACACACACACACACACACACACACACACACACACACACACACACACACACACACACACACACACCTCAAGATTTGACCGTTCTTTAAACATCTGCTTTTGCTACAGACGCTGACATAAACACACACACATGCGCTTCCCTCTGGTCTCCATGACTTGTATATTTGCAGCTTTGTTGCTACGATAAACACCATAATCTTCATTTTGGCATGAGCCAGGTGCGTTTCATCAATCCTCCACATACTTAATATGGAATCAATGACTTATAATGCGTCCATTGTGTCCATTTTTGCTCAATCACAGTATGAGTCACATACGGATGGTATAATTAACAGAATCATGACCTTTGATAGAGGAAGCAGACTCTCTCATCCTGTGCCAGTGTGATTGTGTACTCTACCTGCTTGGCCAGCTTAATGTCACCAGGGCTGGAAAAGGAGGGAAGGCAGCCTGATTAGTGTGTTTGTGTATTTAGTTTGTGTGTGAGAAAATGTGTATTTTCTGTGTATTTGTGTGTATTTGCTTGTGTTTGTTAAAGCAAATAACCTTGGCGTGTCTGAGCATATTTTATGTGTTTTTATGAATGAACACAATGAATCTATTTTTCCTCTGATGTTTATATGTATTTTTTGTGTTTGTGTATTAAAAGTGACATCATAACTAGGAGGGGGTCAAACTGGCCTATTAGTACTTTTGTAAAGGTCACTGTGCCATCCAACTGGGGAACAAGTAAACTACACTATGAAAATAATACATCTGTTGAGTGGTACAAAATACTGAATTGATACCAGCCATATAAAGTTTATTAGACAAATAATTAGTATTGTTTTAAATCACACAAAACACTTTTGCACCTGGGCTGTGCTACGGGGCTTAAACACACTGAAAATCATCTACTTATTGTGGCTCATTTAGTAGCTCAATGATACATAGATACATATAATTACTTTCTTATTATTCTAATTATACATTCAAAAGTGGAATTATAGATTGGTGACTGCTTTGTAGTTTCCTTTTTATATCAGATATCTATATTTATTCTGCAGATTGCTTCCAGTCTGCCTGTAGCTGCTGAGCGAATGTTAGCTAACATTGCAGCTTCACAGACAGACTGACAGAATGAGCTGCTGCTCTTCAGCACATGTCCAGAGAACCCAGTTAAGGAAATTAAAATATCAATGTGATGCACTTAGAGTGGATATGATCAATATTTATATGATAACAATCTATCAAATGACAATGTGAAAACAACTTGATGTAAGGAGGCTGTTCGTAGCGATGAACCTGCAGGTTTATCGCCTGAATCTGCAGCTCATCTTGGCTTTGTAATGAGTTTCAGTTCATTGTTTAGCTGTCTGGCCCACAAGTGTACTGTTTTAAGTATCAAAACTGTGTCAAAACAACAGTGAAGACCCACTGAATCACATAAATTGTAGTCGTAGATTGCTTATTGACTCATCGTTATGAAAAAGCTACTTGCTAGCTTGTGAGCGTCGACCATTGACTGTAAATAAAGATTTGACCTTGACTTTATAGGGGACAGTTCTGCACAAGGATGTGACAGGGTATTTTACGTTTTAAGGGGGTTATTGTTGCAAACGCGCCCTTTGGCTCATTCTCTAGCCCTGTCTACACAAACATGGGTATTTTCAAAACTTTTTCTGTGCGGTTTGGTCGTTCGTCCACACGGAAACTTAGTCTCAGGTCACTGAAACCGAACATTTTTGAAACCCCTGACAGGGTGAAAACTTTAATATCATGTAGACAGTAAAATGGAGTTTTTGCCTTGTGATGTCACAGTGAGCGTCATTATCCGCTGTGTTCGATGGTAACGATTGTATTAGGCTCTGATTGGCCAATGTGGCTTGACGGTTAGGGTCATATCGCTGCCTCGTGGTTTGCCATGCTCTTGACAGCACTTCATAGCGTGTTTTTGCGTTTTCATGTAGAGAGAGATTTTTTTTAAAACAAAGGAGGAAAAACTCTGGATATAAAAATACCCGTGTCCGTGTGGACTAGGCCTCAGTTACCTCTTTTCCACCAAAAAAAGAACTGGTTCGGAACTGGTGCTGGTTCAAAGTTGGTTCAACTTGCGAACCT
>JAPMOB010219456.1:0-35275 GCA_029875015.1 Lepomis gibbosus | reverse complement strand
CCTAAAATTACTAAAGCATGCAAATGACTTAATGATTCCGTTAAACTGACAGTAAAGCTGTAAGAAGTTATGGTCTGTTGTGTAAAACCCAGAGTATGCACTACCTTACAGCGCAGCCAATTTAGTGTCAAGATTTTAATTTTTAATTTTAGTCAATTGCCA
Source organism: Lepomis gibbosus (assembly GCA_029875015.1). Classification (NCBI taxonomy): domain Eukaryota; kingdom Metazoa; phylum Chordata; class Actinopteri; order Centrarchiformes; family Centrarchidae; genus Lepomis; species Lepomis gibbosus. Next base: position 35,113 of record JAPMOB010219456.1, on the reverse strand, counting down.
ATTTAGTGCAATCAACTTAGAAAAATCAGATCACTAGAGGGGTCCCCCTTACATGGACGTTGACATGTTGTGTCGTCATGTTTCTACAGAAGCCAAACACGGACAAACTGCTCTACAGAGCACATTTTGTCACCATGGTGTTTTTCTTGTGCTTCTATAATTCCAGCAGCGTAGACGCCCGTCATGTTGAATGCGACAAGGAAATAATGTTAATTATATTCAGTCTCTGAGTGGTCATATGGTTTATTAAAAGTAAAAAGAGAAGTGAAATTTGGAAAAATGGAAGACTACACATATTATTTAGCATGAGGCGACTGTGGATCTTCATTGTCAAAGAAGTAAAAACATGAAGCCAAATCAGGACTGGTGCAGACAGATGACAGTAGAAATATAGGATGTAATCACTGTGGATTTTCCCAGATGGAAGGAGCTGACATGGAACAAATATTTTCAAAGTGGCTCTGAAGTTATCTGTTTTCTGCTGAACAGGTAATTGTTAAGTTAGTGCAACTTTAGCAAGGCAAATGAAGACTGTGGTTTGATAGCTTCAGCTGGCCATAATCACCGCGAGAAGTAACATGTTTCCCCTGTCAGTGTTGTGAAATATGTAGTTGGATTGTAATTTCATTAACATTATTCGTCAGTATGTGATATGGCAATAAAACAGCAACGTATGTTACAGCATGGAAGCTCAGATCAGCCAGTTAAATTTCACATTTTTGCCCGCTTTGAAAAACTATGTAGTTTGATTGTAATTTTTAACTTTGTTCTCAAACTGTCACTTGGCTTTGCGACATGGACAGAAATGTGTCAGTTACGTTCATGAGACAATCAGCTGATTGTTTTTAAGAAATAAAACTGTACAGCATGGAGTTCCGATCAGCCAGCTAAAATTCACACTTTACTGCTAACAGCGTGATGATAACAAAACACTGAGGAAAGGAGCCTTGATCCTCACCTGACTATGCCTTTATAAACTTCATGTATTATGTGGTTTATAAAGGACTAGGTGCAGAAACTCCTGTTATCTGTCAGTGGGCATACTTGTAGTACATGAAATGGTTTTGAGATTTTCTTTGATTTGGTATGTTAGTCCAGATGAGCCAGCCCTCCCAAGATGTAACAAAATGCATAGCAGTACAATAAAATAATGTATTACAGGAGTAATGTTATGCCACATTATGTGGCACTTCATTTATTGATGTTGCTGTTGTTGGATGAATAATTAACAATAATATTTAAAATACCATATGGTTTTAATGGATAATTAAGCAACAATAGAGCAACAGGTATGTTATTTATGTCAATATTGCATTGCAGGAGGAGGAATTCAACACCACCTACTTTTTGAAAAATAAATTCTAGAATAAAGGACCATAGTTTATTCTTTCCTTGGATGTAATTTTTAATCCACTTGACCTTGAATGTAGTGTTGGATGTGCAAAAATCTAATTCATTTAGATTAGATAGCCATGTTCATTCAATGACATAACTCCCTACCTCCCGGCCTCCGCCGCACAGTGACGTTTGTGGAACCCGGAAATAAAGGCGGAGTTGAGAGCTCTCCAAGTGATCCAGACAAACCAGACAGAGGGACGACATGGATCCCAACACGACGATTCTGCGAGTGAAGAGAAAAAGGGGGACCGATCCCGCAGATGCTTTGTTGCTGGCGTGCAAACGTATACGTCCAGAGACGTCCCAGAGCGCAGGCGATACGGTACCGGAGCCCAACGAAGCCGAGGTGGAAAACACTGTCTTCAAACTCGTGGCGACCGTAGCGACACAGGTGAGAGGCCCGCTGCCGCAGGCACAGCGTTAGCTAGCCGAGCTATGTCAACGCAGCTGGCGGTGGAAACGGCGAATACACATTAGTTTGACTCTGTAAACAAACGTCACGATTTCGTGAAGGGTTGGCTGGCTGAACACTTTCTGAAATTAGCTCCTTGAATTAATGGAACACAATGCGCCTTCTGTGGCAGTTGTTGTTAGCTTGGCACTCGCGCTAGTCACCGCTGTTGGCCAACATTAGCCGCACATCAGCCCCGCACTTCGTTAGCCTGTGGCGTCGTTAGCTCATTTTGTTGATGATGTGACGTGTTTGCAAGGCCTCGGAGATGATTTCACTTCATCCAAAATCAAAGCCGCCCGAGCATTAACGTTATTTATGTATTTACAATGTTAAACATTTCAGGTAAATTCATCACGCAAGCTAATTATCTTAGCTGGTAAACATATTTTGCTATATTTTACTTATTTTACACAACCTTCACTTTTTCGTTGAATGTTATTTACAAGCGAATTTGGCTGGTTTCAACCTGCCTTTGTTTAAACAACGTTTGTCAGATGCTGTTAATGTGTTCCGGTACGCTGTGATATTTTGAGAAGGCCTCGGAGCCAGAAACCTTCTCATATCCCTGTTAGAACACTAACGTTATAGATTGTCACCGTTTGTCATCTCCTCACCAGGATGCTCCAGTTCAGACGCAGGTTAGACAGGCTTTGGCTCGGCCTCGCATGGCTCATGCTCTGCGACCCTCTGCTGCCAGTTCACATCGGATAATTGGGGACCTACGGAGCACAAAGTGGAGCACCAGGAGGGAGGAACGCTACAGAATACTCTCTAACCACCGTACAGGCCTGGCAAGCCCAGCTGAGCAGCAAAACCCCCAGACAGATGCTTCTGAGGGCGTCGAGCAAACTGGGAAAGAGCAGGACAAATGTTCGGCTCCCGCTGAATTCCAGGTGGTTGATCTCATACATGAGGCTGTAGAGGAACAGGACAAGTCTGTGGGAAAGGTGAGTTGAGTATTACTGTAGCTGGTTAGAGATGAGCCTTTATTAGGATTTTGTCTGTAATGGTATAAATTACCATACTAGTGAGAGACCAGATATCTGGCATTTTGTGATAATGGACATCGGTTGATACCAGCACTCACAAGACTGGTATACAAAAAATGTCTGTAGACAACTGCAGGCGGTCTCGTCAGTGTGGCTGTGGAACTACATTAGCACACTCCTGTCCGCGTTTTGGGGTGGCTGCCCCTAAATTCTCTCAGTCAGCATCATATTTTCTAAATGTCTCATCCATAATGAAAGGAAATCTAATCCTAATTACTAACGTCAAATATACATTATACTGTGGAGAATGATGCAGCTGACTGACATCACTTTTGACAAACTGTACCCCTCTCTTCCTTCAACGCCAGGCATATTCTGAAATATTCAGTATTACCCAATGTATTTTTCTACTTCATTAATAATGAATAAAAGTTCCATAGATAAAATATAATCAGTTATGTTTGTACTCTGCATGGAATAATGGAATTATTCATGACTTTTTTTTGTTGATATCTGCATTAAATATAGTGTATCAGCCACCCTGCTCTCTAAATATCGGCCATTGGAAAATCCGTATCAGTCAAACACTCACTATACCAATCTGCTTACTGAAATTGATTCTTACGAATAGTCCAATTGACAATATAACCATAATTTTGCCTGGAAATGTTGTCACCGCCTCACTTTTCAAAAATAGGAACTTTTCCATTGTACAGTCAGTACAGTGTAAAACAAAGGAAGACCGCAGCCAGAGTATCTTAAAGTGTGGCTACATTTTTCTTGAGTCGACCATACAAGCCAGCTGGAAAATGGTACATATGAATGTCATCACCATATAATTTTCCACAATAACAATATAACTAGGGCTGAAAAGATTTATCTATTAATTTGATTACCAAAATGCATCAACACTTTGATTCTTTGTTTAATCCATTCAACTGTTAGGTAGGGATCGGGATCGAGACCCAGTTCCAAAACATCTCAACCCCCGAAAATCAGGTTCGAGCTTATCGATACTGCTGTCGAGACTTGAGGGTCCTATGATGTAAAGTTATGTCTCAAGCATCAAATCTGATTTAATTTGAAACGCAATGAATAAGAAAATACTCAGGCTGCAGTCTCTGCCTGTTTCTGTTGGCTCACACACACACACACACACACACACACAGCGGAAGCAGAGCGTGAGCCTTCGCTGTCGCGGTGGAATACAGTGAGCGTTAAACTAGCTCCAAACTACTGTAACGTTAGTTGATGAGAGCTTCGCTCGTTACTGTAAGTACGTGCAATAAAACCTTCACAAGTAAAAAGACAATACTATACTTAATACACCTGTCTGGTTAACATGTATAAATGGCTAATTTAATCATCTCTGTCCTCAGTATCTCATCCTGTATGTTTTATACAAGCACAGCTAACGCTAGCTTGGCATTAGCCAAATGTTAAAAACAAGCTAAATAGAAAGCTGTCTGTCTGGAGCACAGACTGGTCCGTAGTCTTAAAAACTCAGCTGCTGGCTGAGACAAACCAGCTGCTCCTCCTTCTACCTGGTTACATTACCTGCAGCCAGCAAGAGGCTGATGTTGTTCTTTCTAAATGTCACTCACTGCTTGTGGTGTCAGATAAAGTTGAGTTACTTTGCTGTTGTAAACACTAATGTTGCTGCTCTAGAAACAACATTTAGCTGTATTTAAAATATTAAATTAAAAACAACCAGGTAGTTAATATGTACACTTCAATATGAAGTGATATGTCATCGCAATATATAACGTTATCGCTCATTGAATATTTTCCTCATAACGTGCAGACCTACCTCATCCCCGTTCGGTCAGGGCTTACCAAATAACTATCTAAATAACAGTAAAGTATCGATAGTGGTATCGATTAAAGAATCAGATCGTGAAGCAGTCCCAATAAGGGTATCAATTAAAAATTAACAATCCCTATTGTTAGGGTTGTACATCTTCACTGGTCTCATGATTTGACTAAGATTATCCTGTCGAATCTAACTAGGTAGTAGGTAGTTATGAAATGCAAAAAGTAATGTTACTTCACATAAATGTTGCTAACATTGCAAAAGATTATTACATTATAAGAGCATTATTACTGACCTCTGCTGCTATTTTTAGTGAACCACATTCACTCGGCCTAAATATGTCTGTTCCTTTTTTGTCTCGTCTAGTGTAGTTACATGTTTGTGAGTTGATAATTGTAATCTTAGATTGAGCACCATATTGGCCAAAACACGTCCTGCTTAGCTTCCAGACCGCGGTCTGAAGAAGAGATGATAGCTAGCACTAACTGCCTTCACTTTTCCAGCATTTGGAAAATAACAGACAGACTTTAACAGACACACTGTGACCTAACGTTACTCTGTACATTTACTGCCAGACTGAAACCTGGCACTCTTTTCTTCCTTTGCTCCGCTGTTTTCACCATCACCTACTGCTGCCTGTCATGTAGCTGTCCTCTGAGGAATAAGGAGAGGATGCTAGTTAAGCGCTGCCGTGCTGCACATTGTGCAGGAAAAAATCATTAAAGTTAGTTTCATGTTGATTTTATTAATCATGTGAAAGTTTAGTAGCGGCAATCATTCATTCAACAGCGAGTTCCGCCTTTTTTGTTCTGTCAATATTGCGTTATCAGTTAACCTCTAGATAATCGAATATTGATGTTTTTGAATCTATTCTGAACCGTCCAAGTCCGCATCACGATGCATCTAAAAATCAATTATTTTCCACACTGCTATTAGCTGTATGGAAAGGATTTTACTTAATTTTACTGACACACTTAAGAAAAGATCATTTTAATTATTTTGAATGTTCTACCTCAGATTTGTGAAGTGGTCCAGTGTTCGGCATCTAGTGTTTGTTCTGATCATTAAGAAAAGTTGTAAAACCACGATTAGCAATCTGATTTTTTCAACTTTCAGTCAGGAGCAAAAATCAGCCTTTAAACTTGAAAGAATTAATGATTTGACATTGATCGGAATAAATATCATTGTCAAATGATTTATTGAAATAAATGATGAAATATTTTATTGTGGCAACACTTTTGGCCATGTCGCCCAGCCCTACAAACAGTACAACATTGGAGTGGGAATCACCAGAGGACCCATGATACGATAATATCACGAATTTTATGTCACGATAGATACATTGCGATTTTAAGGATATTGCGATATATATATTACCTTTTTTCCAAATTCAAACTGTGTCCCTAAAGAAAAACTCTCTTCTGATGGACTGAAAAAGCAACTGATTTTTATTATTTTAGTACCAAAAAGTAAAATTCTCATGTACAATTCGCACAAGAAAAGATCGAATCCATGTATCGATACAATATTGCCACGGAAAATATCGCGATACTATGCTGTATCGATTCTTTTTATTTTTTATTTTTTCCCACCCTTAGTACAACACTTACCAAACACCTGCTAAACCAGCAAACATTAATTTTGCCTTGTCCACAGTGAAGTTGGTGGTGCAGCAGCTTTTGTCATGCTTTCTGAAACACTGCAAATGTGCTGTTTTTAGAATTATTGAGAACACAGTGTAATGCATTATTAACTTATAATTAAACACAGTACATTTGCTGAACGTTTTCTTTACTTCTGTCACCAAATGCTTTCAGCAGAATGCAGTAAATATAATTTAATATCTTAATAATTTACAATTTTAATGCTGTTTGAACACAGTATAGATCTGTGTGGTTTTAACAACATAAATAATCCTTATTGTATGGTGTCAACTGCCTTTGTTAATCTGTTGGGGTTTACAATGCAAAGCATTAGTCATCATTGCTAAGACAGATAAATGCTAAGACAGATAGATACATTTATTTTCACACTCTTTTTGTAAAGACACTGTCCTCAGACCCAGAAGTGATCTTGTGTAACAACACCAAGCTGCTGCGGGAGCGTCTGAGCATATCTGGAGAGAGACTGGCAGAGGAGCAGCAGGACATGGACTACGTCTACGATCTGTACTACCAGGAAACGGTCACAACAGGGTGGATCCAGGACATCCTGTCTGTCAGGGCCTACGCCGATGAGGGAGAACTGGTGTGTGTGGATGGATGGACGGACAGATGAATGAGTGCTTAAATCTGAGTGAGTGAATGTAGACATGGGGAAGTTTATAGTTGGACAAATTAAAAGAGTCAGCTGCCATCTGCTGGTCTTGACTATGTTACAGGCCTTTGCTAACTGTAAATTTTGGCCCTGCTGTTAAGCTTATGTTCAGCTTGTATTTGCTTTCTAAAAAAAAGTGCTGGCGCTGAATCAAAAAGCGCGTTAGGCCAATCACTAACGTATAAACTTGTTTTTCTACACGTAGCTGTTCTGATGCAGCAGGTAAGACCACTGTATAGAAAAATTGTATTTACTTGCTGACACAGACTGTCGCACTGGCCTGCCTCACACTGTTTCGTTTTAGAAAAGTTTACAGCCTGCCATGCTGTTACTCGTACATCGCTTTGTGTACGCTAACACAGCTCGCAGTGACTCGAACCATGACTTATAGGGGTGCAGCCCACCCGTCAAAGTGGCTAAAAAAGAGTGACTGTTACACGCCACTGCTGCCTTTAGCGGGTCTTAATGTTGAGCCCTGGTAGTAACAATAAAAACTCTAGAAGACATATTTCATATGTGCTCAGAAGAGTGGAACAAAGTGATAATTTTAGAAGTGTTGATTCTGTTTTATAGCTTGCATTATAAAGCTGGCTTTATTTGCACTTAATAATAATAATAATACAATTTCTCCCAAGACACTAAAAGCAATAATGACTTGTCAAAATTATGTCATAATGAGGCTGTCAGGTAATAGGTTGTTGTTTATCCCAGGTGCCTGACCTTGTGGTTCATGAAGAGGAGGTGTATGACGATGAGGATGATGAAAACGAGGAAGGTAACTGGAGGAATGACTACCCTGATGAGGACAGTGATGGTGACAGTGACAGAGAGGAGCGCTATGGTGGTACGTATTTGCTTATTATTTTCACAATTCACTTCTTAGTGTTTTTTGTGACACTGATTTCCTTTACCATGCCTATTTCTGTCTTATTTGGGCCTGACCTTTTTATGGCTTCTGAAGGAGGGTATGACAGAAAACACTTGATATCCTGTATATATCCAGTGGAATATGAAACGGACTTAAGAGCAAATAAAAAAAATAAACACATTTCAAATCTGTAAGTAGGCTTACACTCTCATCTTAAAATCCTAAAACAAGTAGCAGTCAATCAGTCCCTGTAGGATGATAATGCTATACAAAAGTTTCTCTGCATTACACATAAAAGCAGCCTATAAAACAGCCTGTGAGATCTACTAAGGATGGTGATGCTATTTCCCAAAAGAGCTGATTAGCCATAAATTATGAAGGCGATCTACTCTGGTAAGAAGCGAGCCACAGTCGTGGTACTGTAACCCAGGGCCAACCCTTAAGTTACCTTGTTAAACTCAAATCCTTTTTTGGCGTACAGGCCCCTGGCTGCTGTTTGTGTTTCGTACAAGAGCACGTAACCGTTTGTCAGATAAGTGTAGACTTATTGCACCCTCCTAGAAGACTTGATATTTCCAAGATCATCCAATGTGGTTCATTTACAATGGATCAGGTTGATGACAGACAACTTGCATGTGTCTAAAGAGACAACATTGACTGCTTGTAATTATTTCAGCACTAACACTTTTCGTAGCGTCTAAGGACTGTGATGAGCAGCTGACATTCATTGGCTGACGTGTCTCGTGTATGCAGGTTACTGGGAGGAGGAGCACTCGTACAGCCGGAGAAGCTGGCAGCGCTACCAGAGGGAAGTGCTGCATGAGCTGGGCTGCCGTGCTGAAGACGAAGCTGAGGCCGATGATGATGATGCAGACAAATATTGTTCTGATTGAGTTGTCCTTTAACCCACACCTGTCATTGGATCTTCCCCATGCCCCCTTTACATTAACCCCATACTCCATAGACCTCTGTGTAGGTGAGAGCTGAGGGAAAACAAGAATGGCACATAGAAACAGAAAACATGCCTGAAATATGAGCTTCAAGAAAGTCCACCTCAGCAGTGTAGCAATGTATGTGTAGCACTTATAAGATATTATGAAATTGACTGAAACATTCTGTTCATACATCAACACCAGTGACGATACCCTGCATGTTTAAAAAAAAAAGAAAAAAAAAAAGTCCCGAGTCACAAAGTTTGTTGACCACTAATGGTTCAGAAAGACTCAAAGCTCTTTAGGGTGTAATGCAGCCCTCTCTACTACACAGATGACAATGGAGTAGGTGTTATATCCAGATCCAGAGTGTCTTTTTTCTTCTTTTTTTTTTTTTATAACTGTGGTGGAGTGAACTTTGTGTGTGTGGGTGGGTGTTCGTTCCAAGTGTATGTGTGTTTAGAAATGTTGCATATTAGTGTTACATGCCTGGTATGCTTTGTGCCGTTAACACTTCTGTTAGTGAGATGTCTTGGGCCGCGTGTGGTTGCAATTTAGGGTGTTTGCATTTTGTGCATGGTAGTGCGTGTGTGTGTAGGTATAATTGTGCGTGTTAAGATTTCTGCATCATGTGAAAGTGTGCATCTTTTTTGTTGTGGGGGTGTGTGCGTGTGTGTTTGGTTCAGAAATTCCCCATTGAAGTTGATTGTTTCTCTTGGATGCTTGTTGAATTTACCTTTTTTTGTAAATATGTAGATGTGTATAAAAAGAGCTTTCAAAATAATCTTCAAATAGTTTTTTGTCCTGAATGACACATACACACCAGCTACTCAGAAGAAATCAGTAAGAACCTACCTAGATGACAAGTTTGAACACTGAACATGACCATCTCAAAGAAAGTATGCAGCCCAGTGATCCACAAGAGTAAAAATGAGTTTTCTTTTAAACGGAGGAAGGTAAACAAACAGGAAGAGACTCGGCATGCCCGGTGTGGTTGGAGATGCTGATCTGATTTTGTTTCTTTGGTCAGTTATTTTCCTGAGGCAACGCAGTGGGGTTTTTTTTGTTGTTTTTTTTCACTGGGCCATTGACAACAGTTGGGGAAACTTTTAAATGTAAGGTCACAGTCTTGGAAATGAAACTCTGCTTATCCAGAATACAGGAAATGCTCACCTGTTGGGGTGTCCTAGCAGACGGAGCATTATTAGCAAACAGGCAGCAGACACCAGAGGAAGGGTGGAAATGTTTAAAAGAGAGTTTTTAATAGACACAGCTTAGCCGCTGCATAGTTTCTCTCCATTTCTCACAAACGGCAGTCATTCGGGACGCAGCTATAGTGTTTCTGTCAAATCTTTAGTTCCCTTTATATTCAACATGAATAATTATCTACATAAAATTGTATTTTAATCATTCATTGTTTAATTTAAAACTTAAGATTATGATTTCATTTACACTCCCATGACAACTTATTGCAAAGCGAGCAAGGGGCTTCATAAATAACTTTCCTAACCTCTGGGATAAGAGTATTTTTCCAGTTGAGGCCATTCCTGGCAGTGATTCTGAAATGCAGTATGTTTGAAGTGAGGGATAGTTTACTTGAGACCATTTAGAAGAGATAATGTGCAAATGCCTACATACCTACAGATGGAATAATACAATGGATACTGAAGTTGCTATAGTGTTGATGTCTTGAAGACAGCTCGCTGAACACTAAAGAGTAGAGTAAATTGATTTAGTGCTATAAACATAAAGATGGGGATGAATGTTTTTCAGCATATAACAAGTTAAAATGCAAAAACAAAAATCAAACGACCCCAAAAGTACAAAAAGGCAATGCAGTTAGGACGATGATTGTAAATCTTCATGTAGCAGCAGAACAGATTTTCTTCCCTTTTTTTTCATTTAGGAAGTGAACATGACAGATCTGTTCTGATAAAGCACATTCACACATACTGCATATAATATTTTTCAGTTTAAGTCCGTTCTATCCATATAATATTTGCTGAAACAAACAGAAACACTACCTACAAAGGAAAAGGGCCCCTGAATGCTGGTGAGGACTCAAGGAAAACAAGGCCAGAAACCAAAATAAAACCTCAGTCAAAACAGCACCTCATCCACCCATTAACAGAACTTACACTGTGGCCCAGTCCCCAGATAGTTAACTAGTGCCTGGTTCTAATTTCACAATCAACAGGATCACTAGCAATCTTATACACCGAGGGTTTTCATAGTCTGAGACTGTAGGCCTCCTCTATAGTCTCATTTACTTTACCTTTTTCCTGAATACCTACGGGATTGTGATCATGTTATTTACCTAATAAAACTATAATACCGCTGTTTGACACAACTTCAGACTACACCAAATACACATCACAGGTCTGCCCTAGGGCAGTTATTAGTTTCTGACTCTGGGAAAGTGAGAAAGACAGTAAACGTCCTTAAAGCCGCTGTATCTCTGAACACTTTAACCAAGTCTATTCTATGTGATCTCCTTTATGTCAAATCTAATGAAATATTTTTGTCACTTCCATTCCCTGAGACTCCTTAAACAGTTCTGGAACCAGGGACTTGACATGCACACAACAAGAACACTAAAAAGGGTTAGCCACATGGGTTGTTGGCTGTGGCCATAAAAAGGTCCCTTTGGTCATGTGCAGCACCTGTAAAATGTCACAGGCACATACAAAAGGCATAATACAATAAGAAGGCAAATCTTAATATAGAGGTAATTAAATAATGTGATGAAGGAATTAAACTGTAACAATATCCACAATATGCAGTATAACAGTACTGTCTGTCCTTGAATGTCCTTGAACTCCAGCATATATCTGCAAGTGTTGTAAACAAGTCAGTGAAGTCCAAACACTTCAACAGGGTGTACAGTACAATAAGAGAATCCCTTGTCTGGTCTGATGCTCACTTGCAGAGACTGCTGGGTAAAGTGTACTGGAGGCTATTCACTTTTGTCGGTCTCTGTCAGCACACAGTAGCAGCTGTACTGGGTCCAGTAAGTCAGAGAACCTGCGGTGAAAGACAACAACAAGTTAGCCCGTTGAGCCTACGACGCCGACAAAGGTGAGGAACGAGGTGGCGGAATTGACCGGACGAGCGGTGAACTCACGCAGTAGCTTGGTGATCACAGGCGGCCGTTTGGACTCTGGGAGGTAGACACCCAGGAAGTAGACGGGGACCCCTGACAAGGCAATGGCAATGCCGATCAGAGAGTTGATGGTGTCGCTGTAGAGAGGAACTGCCACCAGGAAAACGGCACACAAACAGAACACCACCGGGTACACCATAGTGAGCTGCAGAGAGAGGAAACAGTGGGGACACTGAGAGCCAGAAACACAACACAAATCATGTTGTTATCCTTAATTTGAAAAGCTTAGCTTTAAGTGGCATGACTTAAATGGATTCAATTACTATTAATGTAATGTGTTATAGTCTATTTACCTGTCTCCTTATTTTTAATTTACCAAAGTTGAGCTTTTCCGTCTGTTTACAATACAGAGCTTATATTTGTTTCCCAGTACGTACATATTCTTCAGCAACAATCAAAACAACCACACAATTGACACCAACAAAGAACCAGCAAAGGAATCAACAGTCTAAATGAAATGCATTGGTCATATTGAGAAGTATCACAACCAAAGTTATGATTATTAGCTTCTACGACCCGGATAAGCAACAGATGGATGCATTGGGATTACACAGGTGTGTTTAAGTGGACTTACCTTGAGAGGTCTGGGTCTGTCGGGCTCTTTCCAGCGGAGGTAGATCTGCCCGGCAACGGAGAGACCCATGAAGAACCAGTAGCTAAAACTGTAGTAGTTGATGAGCTGGAAGACATCCTCCACTGTCAGGTAGATCAGTGACATGACGCACTGCACAGTAGATGGAGGAAGAAAGGGAGGATGAAAACAAACAGATACAGATGTCCATGAATGTTAAAGTATTTACTGCACTATGATAGGATGGATGAGTTTTTTTCCCTGTTTAATGAGTTTAGCATCAAATAAAAACAAATATTTAGAATGTTTTCCAACATATACAACTAAAATACAATGAAGGAGACTAATAAATGAGAAGGCTCCACCTCACAGTTAATGTAGCTACCACTATGTGGAAGTCTCCTCTACTGCATAGTAATCAATAAGTTTTTTGTACATTGAAGATCAGAGCAGGGATCGGAGTGAATCTCTGTATGTGGATCATGGACAGAGCGTCTGGAAGGTGACCCTCGCGAGAGCCCACGAAGAACAACCTGAACACAACAAACGTGAATTAAGACAGATATCACAACTCACCGTGCAAAGTGCGGCCTTCTACACCGGCCATATGAAAAGAGTAAATGATAATTACAAAATATCTGCTGCAGATTTTTTGGCAGTGCTGCTCAAACCAGCGCGTGTTTGTGTTTGCGCGCTTTCTACCTGGATGCAGCTATAATGGAGGCGTTAAGGCCTCCATAGCAGGACAGAGCCACGGCAATGGGGATGGTCCAGCTCATCACGCCGAGAGTGTGATCTGCAAATGTCTGAACAAGAGACAGAAACCGGTTTTGTGACTGAACTTTTTAGCTCCTTCGCGTGCATCCCATGCTCCATCTCACTGTTCTCTACTCACCACTGCCACTGCATCACTGGCCAGTATAGCACTCATGTCCATAACAGCATAGTAGGCCACATTGGTGAGGATGTAGATGATGGTGACAATGGGCATAGAGATGGCGATGGCCAGCGGCAGGTTCCTGGAACAACAGGTCGATGGATCATTACCAGGCTGAATCAAGTGTAACTTTGTTTTTGAGTTTTTGTTTGATTTGATTCGTCCAATGTTCCAGATAGACATTGTGTAAGTAACCAAAATGTAAGTGTTCTTTTTTAACATTAATAATCAACAGGTAATGGCTTAACTGTGGTGTTTTTCTTGACATGCTGAATGTGAACCAACAGAAATATGTATGCAGGGCCTCTATGGGATGCTTGTCCCATCTAGTGTAGTCCTAATGACTGGGTGGACCCCAAACTTCACTACCACAAAGGGCTATTGGTTGGCGAAATACACTGTGAAATATTTTACTCCTAATTCTAATTGACTAAATGTCCTTCTAATTGCATAAAATGCTCTACATGCTTTTGGTTTCATTGCGTTCACTGCCACTGCCCTGGGTCATATTAGTGTTATAGTACTCAAGACCGGTCTTGAGACCAGTCTTAAGACCACTTGTTGATGGTCTTGGTCTGATCTTGGACTCGACCGTATTTGTACTTGGTCTTGTCTCGGTCTTGGACATTGAGGACTCGGGACTGTTTCAAGACCAGTCAGGACCATAACTTTAAGAATATCAATAAATTGCTTTTGTATTGTCTGATTTATTTGTTAACATCTTAACTTTGATTGGATGTAAAACGTATTGCTTGAAATGCAACTAATAACCCTAATTATTAAAATGTGTTGTTCTGGTTAACCACAATGCTTACATTAGTTTCTGGTCTTAGTGTTTGAATGTGGGTGTTTTAAGGAACTTTCAGATCAATTTGAGAAGTACCTATGGTCTCATTTCACATTTTAATGTGTTGTGTAATGTGTGGAACTGGTCTTGGTCTTGACTCAGTCTCGCCCTCCCTCGGTCTTGGTCTTGACTGGTGTCAGCCCCTAAAAGTCTTGGTCTTGTCTCAATCTCGATAAACTCTGGTCTTGGTCTTGACTTGGTCTCTCTTTGGGCGGTCTTGACTACAACACTAGTAATCATAATATAGGCTGTGATCTAGATGGGCGTTTACTGATTAAAAATGAAATTTGGATTGCTGATATCAGGTCTTCTTTTGGAAGATCAGGCTTTTAGATATGCTAAAGTTGACTGTCAGGACCCTGTTCTGACAGTACTGCTCCAGAAGGTCCAGGTGCTGCTGTAGTCCTTGTTATGTGGGTGACTTCAACACAGAGCAGTGATTTAACTTCCTGTTTGTTAAGGGGGGGTTCCAGATAGTTCCAACAGTATTGCTTGGTCATTTGTGTAGACGTTAAATAGAGCTGGAGACAAGCTGTTGCTCTGTGACAAGATCTGTAGTTTTATCGTAGTACCCTCTACACAGATTTGGAGAATTCCTTCTTTTCTTTCATTTTAATAAAGTAATCTTGGGCGTCCTACAATTTGTGATTGTGGCCCCAACATTGTTGTTTTTTCATATGTTTTATTATGCGTTTGTATTCCCCCAGTGTTTAAACATAATTTTGTCTTCAGGTCTGTTTTGAGTGTTTTGTTTTTGGACTACTGTGTTATTTTCTTTCTGATTTTTGCAGTGCTTGTTGTACCACTTTTCCTTTTTCAGTGTCTGTTTATATGCAGAGCTGTTCTTAGTAATACCTGCTTTACTGGCTGACTTATTGTAATTTAAGTTTTTTTTGTTACAGCCAAGTTTAATTGGTTTTGTTGAAACTGTATGTGGGCGTCTTAATCATCTCGACACCATGTTTCTAATGATGTAATAATATCGTGACTTTTAATTTTAGAGATCAATTCTGGGTCTGTGCTCTTCAGTCCAAAGGCCAACCAGAAGAGATCCTGAATGACCCATGAACATCCCTTTGACCTGAATTGATTAAAAAGGGAAAAGTTACCTTTCAGGGTTTTTGATCTCCTCTGTCACAAAGTTGAGGGTGTCCCAGCCGGAATAGGAGAAGAGGGCAGAGTAGAGCGCCAGCGCAATGTCACCGGGGTCTGTAGACGATCCCTGAAAGGATGATTCAAAGTTGGTTGTATAACCTAAGACAGAGACAAATCAGGGAAATCGTATAGCAGCCGTGTACAAAACTGTTCAAGAATTCAAACTATCTACAAAATCTGTGCACTCGCTGCTGTTTCAGCAGCTGGTTTCCAGATGTGACTGTAAGGCCAGCAAAGGTTTGAACCCATGGCATTGAGAAAAACAATGCGACAAGGTGAATGTAGTAGAGCCACCACTCACCCTGGCACAGCTTGACGATGCCAGTGACGATGATGACGATGAGGGCTGCCAGCTTGGCGTAGGTGAAAATGTCCTGCACGCGGGTGCCCCACTTCACATAGGCAGAGTTGATGAATGTCAGTAAGCCTGGGGAGAGAGTAACATTTTGAAGAGGTGTTCTTGGTATTGCGTCTGCAGGAACAGCAAGACACACGTGCGCGAGCAGCAGTGGGACTCAGAGTAGAAGAACTTACATATACAGGCTGCAGCGAGGAGCCGGGCTGCTGCATATGGGGGTTCACATGTTGGAAAGAGCGGCTGCACCAGGTAGTTTGCAAACGTGATGGCAATGACCGCCTGGCTGGTGGGCTCAATGATCAACAGAGAGGTCCACAGGCGAATGAATGCAATGAAGCCACCGAATGACTCCAGGATGTACGCATAAGACGCCCCTGATTTGGTGATGGTGGTGCCCAGCTCAGCGTAGCAGAGGGCCCCCACTACAGAGAACAGGCCCCCGATGACCCAGATTACTAGCGACAGCCCGTAAGAGGCGCTGTAGATTAGCACACCCTTAGGGGAGACGAAGATGCCGGAGCCGATCATGTTTCCCACAATCAGGCTGACGCCGTTGAGCAGCGAGATCTCCTTCTTAAGCTGCATGCTCTCTTTGGGCGGCTCCAAACCAAGGGACGAGTGGTCGGCACTGCCGTTCTGCTGCTTGGATTCTTCTCGGTCGGCCATGATGCCGTCGTCTCAGGGCTGAACCAGACGGATCCGAGGACCGCCTGTGGACGCTCCAGGCCCTTGTCCCTTTCTGGCAAACCGATGGAACACCCTGTCCAACAGAGTCAGATGTACCAAGTCATTTCTGGTGAGGTAATGGGGAGCTCAATGCAAAAAGGTGCGTCCTGTGACTGTTTTTTGATCTCTAATGTATGAAACACTGGTAAAAGGAAGGCCATAACTTGAGCGCAGGGTAGAAAAGGAGACAGATAAGAGGGTTGGAATGAACAGGCAGACAGACAGCATCAACAAAACAACAGAAAACATTTCAGCAACTGCATTCTTAGAGACACACAAAAGGACAAAACAAAAAGTGACATTGTCAGAAAAATGTAGCCTTTCCACTTCCATCACTTAATTTCTGCCACAGCCAAACTGTGTCAACCTCCCTTTCCCATCCTCCACCCCTTTTGCCCCCTTCTGACGTACTCAGCGGCCCTTTAATATAGCAAGAGAGCCCAGTGGGGCGGTCAAACTGTGCCTGTTTTGATGGGTTGCATCAGCATTACTGTGTTGTAATAGGGGGAAAGTGCAAGAGGTGAAATTGGCCTTAAGATGGTATCATTTCAGAGAATGATCTGAACTATCATACAGATGAGGGAAGAGCGGGCTGGAATGGCAGAGGTAGTGCTGTATGTAATTTAGGTAACATAAACTATATAACAGACTGAAGGGCCAGTTTTCACAATAGGCCGATGCTTGTGTGTCTGTCTGTGTGCATGTGAGGCGGCTGCTTCAGTACAGCCACCAGGCATCTGTGCTACATGCGCAAACCTTGCACCACACCACCTGTTTGTCTGATGATAGCAGACCAGTCAGATCTGCTGTTAACCTGAAGCTCATTNCACACACACAGATCAGCAGCAGCAAGCTGTTTGCCTGAATCCTGAGTCAAAGCATGGCTCATGTTTCAACAAGGGAGAAGCGAATACAATAATGAGTACTACCTCTGTGGCCTCAGTTATAAAATGGATCAATTTGGATCTTAAGTATGACGTAGGTGTATAAGCAGTTATTTATAAAACCTTACTTTGATGTGGAAATGACCTTATCTCCAAGCAGAGTCTAGACTTGACCTAAGTGATTTTCCTGCTGGTTATGCAGGGGTGTTGCAGTTTGGGACACATACGTGCAACCCTCTGGTGAACTTTGCGTTAGCTTTATGAGAAATGTCACAGCAATTATCATTCCCAAGCAGGCACGTGCACAAATAGCTCAAGCACCTGCTCTTCTGGTCTCTGACTGAATAAGTGGCCTTTTTGCGACATGTTTACGACACTCACGGCCGGCTGCTGTGAAACCTTGAAGAAGAAGAAGAAAAAGAAGAAGAAGTAGAGCCCCCTGCCCTTCCATCTTTGACCTGCCTGGTAACGATAGTGTTTGTCCTAAGCCTCGGCACTGTTTGTCACTGTCGTGAAAATACAAGAAAGCACAAGAACACTGTCGTCACTTTGTGGCTTTGGTACAATACTTGTCCCTTCCAAGTACAATGTCTCCCTCACCCACCAGTGCATCCATGGGGACGCCCCCCCACCCCTCCCCAATAAACACTGCACCCTCAAGGAACTCCTCACCCCACAAACCTCCGCATGTACCCTCCGTTCTGCCTTAATTTACCTCCTGAAACCTCCCAGCACCAAGCCCCATATGATGGGAGATTTTCGGCCTTCCTTCCCAGTCTTTTTTGGAGAGCTTTTGGTTGACTCTTCCCCTTTTCTTTGCCCTGTTGTTTTATTTTTTTAGCACTTTCCTGTTTTTAATCTGTAGCACTTTGGAATTTTAGTGTTACAAATAAAAAGTACTATTATTATAATTATTGTCATAATAATAATAATAATAATAATAATAATAATAATAATATCACTTCCATGTACATGTATATTTTCATAGTTCAAATGTACTTAGAACTAAATATACATATATATATATAGATTTTTGATTTTTTATTTATTTATTGATTTTTTATTTATTTATTTTCTGTACATTCTGTATTCTGTAGGATTGCTGCTCTTGTCATTGTTTACTTTTGTCTTCTTAGTGCTATACATACAGTATATTGTATGTTTCAATACCTTCTACGTAGCTGTCACTAGCCATGTCACAAGATTTTCTTTCTTCTGGATGGTTCAGTGTTATGCGGTGCAACACACATGACAAATAAAAATGACTTTGACTTTGACTCTGCTTGGACATGTCACTTTGTTGTTTTGTTGAGATCATAGATCCTTTACATGCTACCAAGAAGGAAAAAAAGGTCTTGTTCACTGCTGCTGGGGGCTGTAAAGATCTGAAAGGCCTAAGATGCTTTCCAGGTGATAAGGCCATGTGAATTTGGCCAGATTTACTGTTCTGAAATTGTGTGTGTGTGTCTATTTGAGAGAATTTGTACAGAATGTCTTTGTCTTAGAACACTAGATATCATCTGTGCCTGGAAGGCACTTGACAGTTGTTTTCCACTCACAAAGACAGGCCCAGCGTAGGACGAGCTGCAACCAGATAAACGTGCCAGACAGGCACGCACACAGGCTTAGTCCAACCTGTAATATATGTGAATGTAATGTGCTTTTTACATACCTATTTTGTGTGAGCACACTGAGTGCCTAACCTACACATGCCAAATATAGTTGATTCGGATGTAGCCAAGTGGAAAAGTGTAGGAAAACGGCCAAAACTAATTATATTCTAATAGCAATGATATGGCAGGCCCCCCTTTAAATGCCCTAGGCTAAAGTTTGGTCTTCAATATTTTGCTAAAAAGGTGTCACATCCCTTCCACAGATAAACCAGTTCTGGGGTTAGCTAATTTCAGTTTTAAGGCTATGTCAGTAGGGTATTTATGTTGCTCGATATATATTGGGAGACCCGTGTCTGCCAAGAATATAAAAAATATACCCTTAAGCGTTACAAAGCATCCCGGGTCAGCGTTTTCTTCATGTAGCCGGTGTCAAGTAACAAAGAATTACTACGTCTGACTTCCGCTTGTGACAGTCAACATAAAGTAAAAAAAAATATATACATGTCACAAGTTTGGTGGACTTCCCTCCATGTCTAACACAACTGAATATACCAAGTCAAGTTTATTTGTATATAGAACAAACCTACATATGTCACATGGACGTATGGGCGTATACGGTCCACCTGGCAAATTGGCAAAACACTGAGAAAATAATTTGTTTTATTGGGTTACGTTAGCTATAACGTTGGATAAATCTAATAACAGGCTTAATTAGCTCTTAATTATAACAGCCCGGGTTTTTTTTTTTTTACAATCTGTAACATTCCTAACGTTAGCTAGCATAAAAGTGAACACTATTCGTACCAGTTAAGTTAGGTTAACGTTAGCTTAACGTTTCTCTTTGATCTAAGTTAACCCACGGCACATCATGGCTTTGACTGCTACTGGGGAAACATGTTTGCATTTACCTCGCCTCAATGAAATGACACAGGTACTATCGCAAAATAAACAGAAGTCATACATTGCAGATGTTGGCTTTCATTTTGAATGTGAACATCCGGTCGTATCTCGGCTATCAGCGGTTAACTTGTCATTCCTCCATACAAACCTGATTTCCCTTTTGTCCCGTAGCTTATAACGTTATCCAAACTCAGGTACATCTGTCTTCGGCGAATACGCAGGGATTGTCTCGCAAACCAAAACATTTCCCCAGGACATCTCCGGTCCTACCTGTGCTGATGTGCCTCCTGCCGTGGTTTTGACAGCCAGCCAGCGCGGCGCCCCTTCACAAATGCATCCAGTCTGTGATCGGCGGCCGTAAACAACTGCCCTGCTGCTGCTCCGAGGAGACGTCATGTGACGCTGCTGCAGGAGCATCCTGTGACTGCAGCCTACATATGTAGATGTTAGGATTATTTTCAGAACAGAACATTTCTTCACTTGGTGACAAACCATTTTGTGTGTCATTCACTGATTTCTTTTTGTGATCTTGTAGCTGTCATGAAAGTCATTTTTATCTGAGACACATAATTTTTCCCATAACTTAAGTGGTAAATTTATAAAATGGACTAAGAGTCTTGGAATACTGGGGCATAGCAAATAAAAACTGCCATATCGTTTAAGTTCACTATAAGCACACTGAAAGTCAACATTGAATTTTGATATGTTTACTGTTATAATTGTTGTCATTGGCTGCTCCCCCCCCCCCAATATCTCTCTGTTATATTAACATTAACAGTCCCATGAGATTGCCTGACACTGCCAGTGTGTGAAGAAGACATATAATTAGAGCGTTTCTGCTATAGGAGCACGGGGCATGAGGACCCCTGAACAGTATGTGCCATAATCATGTCAGTGAGGTGTCAGGGATGATGAAACTGAAACACACACACAAAAGCGACAAAGTGGGGTTGTGCAGAGTGCAAGACAAAGCCAGTGTGCTGGAATGGGTTCATAAAGCACAGCACCCATCCATAGTCATGCATTTTAATGTACAGGTAAAGAGCTGAGATGTGCTGGAAAGTAGTCCCAATTTCCCATCTTAGGCCATTATGCACTATGGCAATGAAAAAAGTGGTGGAAGATATGACACAGCATTTTTAAAGGAGAAAAACAAAGCCATTCAATTATTTAAATTTGAGTAATAAATATAAATATAAATTTTAATTTGAAATGTCCATTTTAATGTGTTAATGTGCTCTATTTTCATTTCAGTTTAATTTCAATGTACATGTTAACAATGACTTCTTTCTATTGTGGTCCCATACAAAACCAAAATTAACTTTGTAGAAGAAACTGTCACTATACACAGCCACTATTGGCTAGACCTTGAAAAGAGTGCCACCTGCAGATGCTGAAACACCACATTGGTGATATTAGCACCAGTGATAAAGACCCAATGAACAGTAAAGCACAGTACTATGTAATTATTTTATCAGTATACAGTTTCACAGTTGCCTTTCTGGTCGTATTGCTGGAGGAGAAGTCTTGTGTTCTCCCTACTGTCTGTCAGTACACCCCGGGGTCTGGTAAGAGGTCGTCTTTATCACACAGACCTGGCATGTCTGCACTGCCTGGCAGTGTAGATAAAAAAGAGGGGAAAAAAGGGTTGTTTTAAGTTTTTATGGTGACTGTTGAGCCAGTTTCTTCCAAGGCGGCACGTAGTCTCATGCTCTTGGGAGAGAATAAAAACGGTAGGAACACAGACACACTGAGAATTTCGATGGCAAACAAGCAGCTTGTTTGTGAAAAGAACAACAAATCTAAAGCCTCCGGGGAGGAAACACGCAGGCAAAGATAAGGAGGGACGGCTGAGCAGGAAAACAGCAAGTCTCGAAAGTGCTTACTTTGCACTTGTGCACACTCACATTTAGACAAATACACAGCCATTAGTTTATTCGTAACCAAAAGATGTTTTTTTATTAATACTTTTTATACATCCACAAAACTAATATATACAAGAATTTGAGTGACGTAAAATTTCACTTTAGAACATAAAAAGTGCAAAAATCACAGTTTCTACAAAGTCACTGGAGATGAAAGAAATGTTTTGACCAAGTGTATAGTAGTTAAATACTGCATTTTGGTCCATTTTTAAATGACTTGACCATTATTTTATTTTATGTGAATTATTTTGACTGAAGGTCTGAATCTGGTTTAATTAAAAAAACATGCAGCTATTATCGTACAATGCATACATAATGTATATTAAATCTCGTTATTATGTACAATAGAACAATATAAGACTCACTGAAGCTCTATAAGTCAATTTAAAAAAGTGCTACTTTAAAAGAGGTAAAAAATTAGTTCCAAAACAAAAACTTACACAGTACAAAAGTAACTAAAAAGCTTATCTAAGGTTCAAGAAGAGCTTCAATAATAATAATATATATAATTTTTCTTTGCAAATAATACAAAGGAAATCACAGCACAGCAACCTGATATCATTTAACTCCCCCATGTTTCCCTTTCTGGAATTAAAACTTACCCCCAGCATACAATTTAAAATCTTAAATAAATTCTTTCCCTTCTAAAACTAGACCCAGTCTAGGTATTATACAAATATAGGCTCCAGGCCTGTATTATGAGTTCCTGAGTGATAAACGTTTTTGCTTCTCCACTGTCCCAAAGAAGGAAAATCAAATAATCAAATATTTGTTTTCACGACAAAGTGGATGGAGTTGATTAAAATACTTCCAGCAAGGCGTTAATATTTAGCTAATTGCCAGCCATATGCTTTATACTCAGTGCCATTTGTAGCTCTAAACAAAAACATCAATGCCCGCTAATAGACTTTCTAGGGGTAGAAATGCCGACCTCCCATTTTATCGTTACCTCTGCAGTAACACTGAATTAGTGGGTCTGAACAGCACCAAGAGGTAAGTGACTGAAGGTGCGTTTGGTCTGTGAGGATATGATGGAAGGCTTGCTCACTGTTTTTTGGAGACACTTTGAACTTGACTCTACAGCTGTGACAGACATAATTTCCCTTTAGGAAACAGTGAATTTAAAGTGGCAGTCAATGGTGGTACAGTTACTTTAAAAATACTGCACATAAAAAGCTTGAGTGCTGCAGCATTGATTTTTTTTTCTACGGTACGTTTTCCTTTCAAAGGCCCATCTAACTCTTCTCTTGGGGCTGTAGCATGTGTTGTCTGGTAGATCCAGTGCTGGTGCTGCCTAGAATGGAGCCACCAGTATGTTTCCGCATCCAGTCCAGCATGTAGAACCGCAACATCAACAGGAAGCCTGTGGGAACAGACCACAACCAAGGTTCAGTGCTTTGTTTTCTCAAACTTCCAGCTAAAATCTCTTAACTCTCTGAATGTTATTTAACTGCAGAATAGTGTCCCATGTTTTATTGGATTTGAAACAAATGAACCTTTCACTGTAATGATGTGAGCTCTAAATAAAAAATCTACTCCACTGCCTTCCTTAGCTGTCACAGGATGTTGGTATGTGGATCCAAAACAAAAGACTGAGAGCATTTCAGCTACATTTTAGATTTGCTCTGCTGATAAAGGAAAAGTTTGCCAGTAGTCCTGAATTAATTAATTTGAAGCTCATTTTGTTGCAGCTCATCACTTAAGGCTTGTTTGTAGTTGTTTTTATACGACCAAGTTTACTTAATATTGTCAGAGTGGACTCAGAGAGAGTATAGAGTATCAACAGCAGATAGTAATCTGAGCCACACAAAGTTTGGCTTTGCTTTAAATTTACTTTTAGAATAGCCACTGTTTTACAGAGGTACAATAATGCAGTTTTACTGCTATAAATAAGGAGCAGAGAACGCAGTGTCTAAATAGTGTATCTCTGAAGATTTGTCTAAATTAAAGTATACAACATGTTGGGAAATACCTTTCTAGATGAGAAGATCTATACATCTCTTTCACTCCATATCTGTGCACTAAATCTGTCAGCTAAAGCTACCAAACTCTTCACACTTTTGCTTTTGTAGAGATTATACAGCCAAATTTTAATGTGGTAATTAGTAAGATTTAGACGTGCTGGCAGGAGGAGGTTTCCACGGGACAGAACCAGGCTAGTTGTTTCTAGTCTAGTGGAGCAAAGCTAGCCAGCTCCTGGACATACATGAGAGTGGTATCGATCCTCTCATCTAAATATCAGCAAGGAAGTGAATAAATGTATTTTCCAGCTATTTCTTTACACATATTGTGTAAAATCCTTATCTGATGTAAAATTTCTAATGAAACGACTGCGAATATAGGCCCATTGCATTCTGTAGATGTAGACCTATAGAGTAACATTAATCATGTCACGTTAGTCAAAATGATCCCACTGAACCAACAATGAGCAGCAAAAATAGGGTTAATAAGTTGCGCTCTTTGGACTTGAATCAAAAACAAGTACGCTGCATGTGAGAGGAAACAGCTTTTCTTCTGATAGGCACCAGTAACAGAAGGCCTTGATTAATCATGGCCATTGTCTCATTCTCACACTGATACAATGGGCCACTGGCTCCAAATACACAGCCACCAATCTGTGAGGCAACAGTGAAAATAGACCTGTCCAAAGACTTATTATGTGTAGGTGGCAAGATTCATGTTCTTATTTTGGTTTATTTAATGTTTTTTTTCCTTTGCAGTGTTTTTGCCTGGGTGACAGCAAATGCAATATAAAGTCTGGTGACAGCGTTTAATGCCTGGAAATGCCAGTCTCTCTCCTGTTGTAACAGTTCTGTGGTATGGTCTCTAATTAATATAAAATATAAACTCCAAGTGCAATCTGGACTGACTGACATCTGTGTGTGTTTAACTGGTACAGTAAACCACAAGCTCAAACCTTGAAAGGAGTTGAGGATGCAGAAGAGGAAGAGAACAACGTCAGAGAGAGGCCCAAAGTCCAGGAAGGCCAGACCCCAAGTTGTCCCAAACAGGCAGCTGAGGCCCCAGATGCTGAGGAATGCCACACGGTTCTGCCTCCATTCATCCCTGATGCGGATCTTCATATAGACCACGATGAGCATCACAACGCCAGAGGATACCAGGATGACCAGGGCTGTCATACTGGTGAAGTAGTGGGCCAGCAAGGCCTTGTTGGTATTTTTCATCCAGCACCTGGAAAAAACGAATATACTCAGAGAAAGAAAAGGAAATAGCCTCAAAGAGGACAAAATAAGATACCGAGTTTCCTGAAACATTACACCACTCCTCAGCTGTCACAACATGGGGCGTGTGATTTACTGTGCTTGCTTTTATTTGTACATTATCCAGGCATCACAGCACAATGTTTTTTCCACAGCAAATATCTTGGCCCAAATAATCTTGCTTACATCAGATAAGGACCGGACGTGTCATCACTCGACTCCACCTCTCTCACTCCATAAATGTCACCTACTGCAGCCAGGATGATAACAGGAACAGCAGGGAGAACTGGAAAAGAATTTGCAAAAGTCATATGTTAATGTCATCCTTACTTCAAACATATCATGATGTACTTTTTCATTTATTTTTTATTTTTTGGAAATGTTGCTTCACACACTCACCGAAGCCGACCGCATTCCATACAAAGGGCTTTGGGGGGGGGCTGAAAACCATGCAGACTAACCAGAAGGTGTGGAATACTTCTATGCCCATCCAGGTGAAGGAGCTCAGCAGGCTATAGTGGAGGCCCGCCCCCACCCAGGGGCACACGCTCTCCCCTCCCACATTGGCCAGGACTCCAGTAAAAAAGAAGAGCAGATTGAGGAAGGCAAGAGAGACAGCTAAGCCCAAGTGGATAGATATGGACTGCTCCTTAGATCGCCTGCTACAGGGAGAGTGGAATGGAGATGAGTTGGTTAATTTATTGATAAAAATGACTTCTATCTTTTTTTAAAACCGCGTACGCCCTCACAAAGTAATATCACCTCTTCCTGAAGAGATAGACGATGAGAGCCAGACAGCTGAAAAATGACACAGCACATCCCAGCGATGTAATAGCAGTCAGAGCCACCAGGTGGCGCACTGGGTGAGGCTCCACTTGCTGTCGAGACACAGAGCGATGAGCAGAGCAACACAGGCCTCACACACCAAAACATGAGTGCATTTTTTTGGGGAATGTTTCCTCATTATAAATTGATCTGTGTGATGGTGTCTCACCACTAGCACAGTGAAGTAAGTCAGATGGTTACAGAGGCACTCCGTGTGTTTTTCTCCCTTCGGTTTTGTCTGACATCCGTCCACTAACCACCTGACCTGCCACGGATCTGCACAAAGAAAACAAGGGGTTTAAACACACTTAGTTGAGATTTATGGGAGTTCCACTAAATCAACAGGGACACATTTTGAATGAATATTGTTTATGCTTGGTTCTAAAAGGTCCCAACCTTTCCTGGTGTCCCACGAAACACATTTCCTTGGATGTTTTTTCTGAAACACAGAGGAGAGATAGATGTGACCTGTAATCATTTCCCATTAAGTTTCAGGTTACTAAGTAACCACTTCACCCTTTGATTCATTAGTGATTTAAAGAGCTGCCAATGTAAATAGTCACAAGGCAATAATGATACAGATTTACGGGCATGTGTGCACTGCAGAGAGGAAGCAGCACGCTAACCTAAGCGTATAAACGGCATCTGTTTTCACGAGATGCGAGGTAAGAAAAGAAACCTTCAAGTGGTTTGTGTGCGTTCTCTGTGTATGAAGTAGACAGCTTGAGGCAGACGTCATGGAACTGAGAAGGAGCATCTTTTTTTTTTTCTTAACAGCATCCGCAGCAAACCCACATTTGAGAGGTTTGTGAGTTAAGAGACACATACAGCACGCATGTTATAGTAACAAAAGAACATTTGATCCCGTCCTGTTTCACCTTTAGAGAAACATCTGAGTTCTGCAAAAAATATCCAACTCTATTGTTTATAAAGGCAATATAGTTCAATGGCCACCATTAACTAGTGAGCAAGACCTGGACAAATGAATGTGTTTCCTTCATTTAGTTAACCAAATAATTCTATTGTAATGTAGCATCAAATACATGCTACATTTTGGAGACTTTTTTCTAGCGTTCAAGAGATTCCATACTGCATTTTTGAAAACCGATTGAACAATAAAGTTTGAAAGTACAGATTCAGACATTAAAAAGTGACACAGATCACGCTTTATACAGACAAAAGCAAACCAACTTACAGGTATGACATCGTGGTAAAAGTCAATCTTCACTGGCTCAGACAGATTAGCGATGACCTCGTTCTCCACAGTGATTCCCACCACATCATTGAGAACCCTGGCCTTCTTGTGACCCTCCTGGAACACACACACACACACACACATCTTTACCTGTCCGTCATACAATACAGTCTACACCAGTCTTTTACCATCCCTGTCAGCGGATGTGGTGTAGTGTTTCAAGTCTAAGCTCAGATCAAGATGTCAAAGGCCAAACAGAGCTGTACCTGAAACAGGGAGTTGTTCTTGAAGAACGTGCAGAGAACTTTGTTGGTCTTTTTTGCAGCTTGTTTTAGAGCGGGGGGGATATGGACGGTGATAGTAGGCTCTGCGGATACACGCTCAGGGGCCTGGGAAACAGAACATATACAGAGAACACTGCACAGTGAGAGAGGGCACATTGGGTTCATCAAATACAGGATGTAGGAACAATGTCAACAAATGAAAATGTCTTCACTTTTTCAAATTTTAAATCAAGGACATGACGTGTACCACCCTGCTGCTCTCACAGCCCCATGCTGTACAGTTATAATTGGTAGATGCGCATGAGGATTGCTGGGCACTTACACAAATGGCCCTATTTTAAGATAGTTTGGAAGAAGAATGCCAGCTTTCAAAATCCATCCTCTACTTGTCAGTAAAATGTTGGTATAATTCACTTTCATGTGGCTAACCTCTCACCTAGTTTCTCAACTAAATGACCACCACCCTCAGCTTAAATAAAAATGTTGAGACAGTTACTCGTTCGCTGGGTTAAAAACCTGCTATAAAGGAAGCCCCTGATTAAAAATGGACGCACACAGTCGCAGGAGCGAAGCAGCCTACTCATTTGAGCTGTACAGCAGAGACAAGTCAGTGCAATGCCTTCTGTCCACCGCTGCAGGGAAAAGAGACTTTGTGGGAATGAAGGAATATGTTTGTGACTTCATTTCAGAATCACTTGATTAGATTATAACTCAGAGGCTTTGTGCAACATTCCTGCCACTGACAAAGAAATGTTAACCTCTTATTTAGTCTTTGTACTAGCTACTGCAACCTCTGTTTTCCTATACAAAGCTAGTTTTAAGAATACCATTAAGTTTTCAAGTCACTAACCAAGTAATTATCAGTATTATGAATACTGAAAACACTAAAACATGCTGTTTCGTGCATGCTGAAAAATTCTTTCCTTTTACATTGCAAAAACTGAGCTCTCAAAAACAAGAAAAAAAGCATTAAAATTGGGGGAAAATTACTTAAAATAAGCAAAATTGTCTGCCAACAGAAGGAAAATATTTCACTTGCTACTTAAGGCCAAAAACACTTGAAACAAGTGAAGTTCTCTAACATAAAAGCCGCCTTGTAAGAAGAAATATCTTGTCAGAGAAAAAATAAGTATATTTTGCCTTCAATTCAGATAAATAATCTTACAAAGATTTTAGTTTTTGCAGTGTAGTCCATGGCTCCAAACAGGAATAAGAGCATATCTAACTGATGAATTCAAGTTTCTGTTTGTGTCTCAGAGGAAATGTGCTTTATTTTTTTGAATATGCAGCTAAAACACAACTACGATGGAACTCGTGTGGTCACAGCCTTTGCTGATGTGGTTTGCAGACTACAGCCGAGGTGTATGACATTTTAGTCTCAATACCGAAATTCAAAGTTCATTTTTGACTGAAGAACGGCAGTTTACACCTTGACACAATGATTGAAAGCTCCAGAAGAACAACTAAATGGACCTTGTGGGTTCTTGACGTCTGTTTCCAAGGTCCAAAATGAACTTTGAACCTCAGCTTTTAAGCCAACATGGACGGGAAGTCCTTAATGTGCTGAGAAAAAATGGAAATTTGATCAACTACAATTCCAGATCATGTCATATGTTTCTAAATGGACCTTGGTTAGATGTTCTTCTAGACCTTATAGTAAATCAAAGTCAACTTTCAACTCTATTTCTGTGTGTTTGTCTTACAGGCGATTTGACGTTGTAGCCTCTGAGATTGTCCTTCATGTCCACCTCAGTGCTGTGAGCGCAGGGATGGGACGTCGCAGTGTCTTTACTCCTGGACACACACATGAACACACACCACCATGATCTGGTCAGATGACCAAATGAACCAACACCCTAACATAGAATAAAGCTTAGCTTCCTGTTTATGCTCTTGATTACACAAAGCTGCAAAGCAGTGGGTTTAGCAATTAAGACAAAGTCATATGAGGAGTGATGTTGATAAAAAAAAGACCCTGTCATGCTGCCTTAACAGCAAATGGGATGGTGCATTTGAGAAAAAACAGAGAGGAAATTACATGTTGACTTGGGTGGGTCCCTGGTTTGCTTGATCACATAATGCTTCTGCAAAACAACAAAAAAAGAGAGCAGTTTTGAATTTGACATGTTAAACTCTAAACTGTGACACATTTCTTGACTGAATCTTTGGATTTTCAGTTGAATGAGCTTTTGAGACTTTTTAATTTGAAAATTTATCCTTACATACAGTAGGACATTTTACCAATCAATGTGGGGGAAAAAAGACAATAATAAAGCTAAGTTTATGTCCAATCAGTAAAACCTTCATCTTGCTGATTATTTTCCATAAACAACTTACTGCAGTTGATGAAACGTCCACTGAACGTGTAGGCTGTCAGTACTTTGTGGGTGATTACATCATTTTTGACCGATCCATTGGCGATGCCGTATGATGCCTCAGGGGTGTTCGCGCCATGAGACAGATCAGTGCAGCAGGACCCCTGCATGCTGGCAGGCCAGCACAGAGTCAGGTTATTGCCTCCGATCTGTACAAAAACAGAAGAAAAAACAAAACACAAAGAAATAACCAACCCTCGTTAAGCTCTTCAATGAGGAATGCAATTAGCACACAGTGCTGTATGTACAGCACGCATTACACACTGGTCTCACAATTTATGCCTTTCACTTGGTAGTATTGACTCTTGGACATTTCACATACATGTATGCACTTTAGTATGACATACCGTATTAATAGGAACTCTTACTTTCAGATCTCATACAGTTTTCACACCTTCTATGTTATAGACTGATGAGGTTCGAAAAGGCCAAAACATGTACTGTGTTACTGAGCCAGATGAAGGTGTGAAAAACCTGGGTTATATTAGCTTTGAACCCACTGCATGGAAACACACTCCTAAACAACATCTTCATCTCCTTCCTCCTTCTGATTTACCTCCAGCTTCAACTGGTCCAGCAGCGGCTCCCAGTACAGACAGAAGTGACTTTTTCCTTCTGAATCAAGTCCAAACTTCTCCAGGGGAATAACTTCAGACCGCTTGCACTGGGCTGTGATCTCCCCATGGATGGACAGAGAGCTGCTATTAGCTGAGACTGAGATCCCATCACAGCCTGTGGACAGGTCGACGTTCAGGCTCAGGGAGCCGTCCCCATGGAGCCAGGTGCCACAAAAGTTCAAGTACAGGTCATTTTCACTTGAACCTGAAAGAAACAAGTCGGCTTGATGTGTGGTGTTCTGTTAAATGTTACAACATTATTTAAAAACTATTACCCAATAAGAGGTGTACATGCAATACTGAAACAAACACTGGCTTTTCACATACAAACCCACAGACAGATCTGTCTCTTTGTGCTTCACATTGTTTTAATTTTTTTTTTTTGATTAATAGATTTGAATTTAACTGCTTTCCAGTCATTCTTGCCTTCAGGGTGCTAGGTACCTGTTGTTTATGGCTCCACTATCTTCCAATTTCCTAGCTGTCTATCAATTGTATTTCAGCTCCATTTACTGTATTTCACCTATTTAACCAAGAATGATGGAGCTAGAGACTGATGTAATGAATTTCTTGGGACCACAGTAGTTCTTAAGGTTTTTTGTATGTAGGTTGGAAATTATACTGTAGATTGCATGTGCTTTATTTATTTGTAGTATTTATTTAGACAATGTGTTAACACCTCTAATATTTGCATAATGTTTGGGCCCCAATGTACAAGCTTCAGATAGCTTGAAAAATGCTGTCCCTTTTTACAAATCTGCATTATTTCTATTGAGTGTACTTTGGATTTTAATGTTTTGTGAAAAAACTAAACTGGACTGAGCTTGGCATCCTGCAGCAACAAAGATTAAAACTAACACTCAAAAACTAATAAAAACTAAACTAAAACTAAGCATTTTCAAAAAATGAAAACTAAACTAAACTTGCAAACCCACATTAAAAACTAACTAAAACTAAACTGAAACTGAAAACAAAAAGACAAAACAACATAAAATCAAAGCTAATGAAAAATCCCAAACTATAATAACTTTGCTTGTTTCAAGAGTTTTTTTAAACAACATTCTTTCGGGCTCAAATATGGTAAATAAGATTTTGGACTTGTTAAATAAAAAAAATTGAAAGCCTGTTAAAAGCTGTGAAAGTAGTGTGTAGTAGAGAAATTACTTTACTAATTACTACTTTAGGTTGACATCTGTGTGAATGCAAGGTTGTTATTCACGTACATGAAGAGAGAGGAACCCTTACATAAAAAAATTAAAAAAAAATATGCTGTTCTGAGACGTCTATCTGTCCATCTGAATCTATCTTTTGTACTTACTTCCAACCCTGTGCATCAAGATAGAAGATAACAGTACCAACTCCCTGTCTTCTCGCAGCAGAGCACACATCTCCCCGCCTGATAAGCCCTCAGTAAAAAGTACTAAGCAGTTAATACACTGAAGTCACACATGCACACACATTTAAATTACAAGTGCAAAATTCCTCTTGAAACTAAAATCTGTGATTTCTGAACATCATTTGACAACCTAAAGGTCTTACTGATCCATACTGGAGCCCATTTAATCTGCCTTGCTTTGAGATACTGACCCTCAGACATTTCTTTGTTCCAAGTGAAACTGCACAGGTGGCAAACAGAATTTTCTTTAAGTCTTTATTTTCCTTGTTCTTAATTCCCACAATGCTACACTTTTCATGATATATTAGCCACACTAGGACAACTGGGTCATTAATTGTACTTATTTACAACTTTAACCTATATACACACACATAGAGATGTTGCAGCAGTTTAAAGTCACTGTGTTTTCTTTACAAACATGCAAATGTACGTATCAGATCATCTACCCCACCGAGGAAACATCTGGCGTACGTTTGAAGTTTCTATCAATTATTGCTTTTGAATGTCACTCCTTGAATATCCCATGCCACTTGACAACATGTACGGCATATAGAAGCAAGCACGGGGGAGCTGCAGTGCGTTGCAACGCCGTTGTGCAAATGAATAAGAGGCTAAAAGTGTGGTTCTCTTACCTGTGCAGAGGAGGGTGATCAAGATGACCACAACATTCAGACGAATATCTGTCAGCTGAGGCTCCATTGGTAACAACTGCCAAAGAAAATGAAATACAGTTGTAAAAGAGGAACATACCTATAATTTATTTCTGCATAGGCACGGAAACACGTCAGTCAGCAAATAAAAAATTCCCACCCCTGCTGATAAAATGGAGGAGTGTTTCAATGAAACACAAGCGTATCGCTTCCATTCTTAAAAACACATCCTATATAAAACAAAATGTCATAATCTAGAGGTAGCACAGGTTTGACATAACTCGTTTTTTTAACGATACCGTTCATATCCAGACGCCTGCTTTGTTATTATATTCTTATCAATGAATACAAATGACTTCAGGTTCTGTTAACAATGGAAACAGTCTTCCCCTTTAATTGACCACACACACACACACACACACACACACACACACACAATTCAGTCAGTCCATCAGCCTATAGCAACTTGATTTTTTTCTTGCTCCAAAGCATAAAGTAACGTAGCTGATATTTGCTGTTTCGATATGTATACACAGCAGCCATTATTAGAAAAGAAAGTAATTAAAAAAAATACAGTGTTGCATCATATTAGACATCAGTCACATGCCAGACAGAAATGTGTCAATTAACCACACACACGAACACCTAGTTCTGTCATTTTCAATTTCCACCAAAAACACCAACTCATTCCAGACAGTCACGTTCATATTCTTTCAAGGTTTACTTGTTGCCCACATGTAAACCACTTCCAAGCTTTGTCACAGAACTGGCACATTCACCCACGGCCACAAAGTGCAATCTAAAATACAACAAATAAACACTGACTGCGTGGAGCAACTGTAAAGTATGTTTGACAGGGAGAACTTGTGTAGCGATGCAGACGCTGATTTTGCAGGGGGAAACAGGGCCGCCGCGGTTGTCCTAAAACATCGCAAGACAGACAGGAACCAGCTGAACCACAGACAACACAGAAAGGCAGGAAAAGACAAAAGAAAAAGACAGACAGACAGAAAGAAAGAACCAGAGACACAGAGACAAACGTGTAAACTATTTGCTATTTATAACTACGTGCTGCTGAAAACACACACCTAATACTAGACCAGTACCTTGGACAACCACACAGTGACGCACAGAGAGAGAAGCTAATAAACATGCACACACACACACACACACAAACACACACAAACACACACACATAGGGAAGGGTGTTTAAGCAACACAGAGCAACAAGTTCCAGTGAATGTTTCCGCTCTGTGACACTGCAACACTGTGTGAGGTACGTAGATATTCAAAGTGTGTAGAACAGACCTAGTCCTGGTCCCACTGAGGCTAGCTTTCAGTCTTATAGCTGAACACTAGGTTTAACTAGTGTTAGCGTTACCAGCCAGACTCACAATTTGACAAAGGCTACAGCTGCCTATTTAAACATTTAATCCCAGTTCAGGATTAAGATTTAATTTGATTTGTTCGGGCTCATTTAGGCCACGCTTCCACATTAAACCCAGTGTTATCCAGCCTCCTGTCACCCGTCATCTAATAACAGGCGCAGAGCTGACAGCTCATTTCAGAGGAGGCAGGATCTCTAATGGGCCCTTATACAGTGGCACCCCCCCCTCCCACACACACACTTTTATTGTTAACAAAGACAGGAGGGAAACAGAAGACAGGCTGCTTTTAAAACTCTCCCCAAAAATGGCGGGGCCCTATTAAACTGGTGGAATCAACAACAAAACAAACAGGCCACATGTATTCAACTAAACAACACAAATGTATATTCAGTCAGGCAGACTGGGCTCAAGGTGAGACCCTTGGTAACTGGAGAGAACCGTGGGCCCCGAGCAGCCGCACCTTCTGCCTCCCCTGCTCGCACCACTGCAGTCTGGCAGTCTCTGGTCAGTCTGTTTCTAGTTTGACAAATCTAACTTCCTGTTTATCAACTGCTTATGGAGTTTACTTTTGCAAATGTACACTCCAGAGACCTGGAAACATCATTATTATTCAACCGTTTGATTAATAAAGTTTAAACAGAGCTGCTTTCTTCCTTTTAATTTCCTTCCCATTCTCTACGAGGTAATTCTCTGCTACACTGAAGAGAGAGAGGGCGCTCTGGTAGTGATAAGACCAGTGCACAGAGTAATTACCTACTAGGATTTCACACATGACGCTTTCTGTTGCAGTTTGACTAAATCTGTGTGTAAGTACTTCTGTTGCACTGAACATCCCCAGCTGAAACACTACTTGAATTTATAGTTTTATATTTTTCATTAAAACATATTCATTACTTATTCTGGGCAAAATCAACCAGTACTATAGAGTATGAAGCTGCAATGGACAAACTCAGAAATGACTGTATGTATTGTGGGGAAGGAGATCTTAACTAAGCACTAAAGTAACTTTATCTACCTGTTAATATACTATTACATTATATAACATACTGCTCTATGAATATATCATTTAAATCGAATAAAATAGGACAATATACAATAATACATATGACAGCAACTACTTTCACTTCAGTAAAAGGTTGAGTGAAACTGCAACTACTATATTTTACATGACATGACTAGGTTGCTTTCTGGTTTTGGCACTTCTCTTTTTGATAATTAAAATTTGGGGGAAAGGTGCTAAGGTGTGAATTCACAGTGGTTTTAGGATAAGGAACTACTATATTTTACACACACACACACACACACACACACAC